>JAEIGQ010000427.1:0-86210 GCA_018904275.1 Lordiphosa clarofinis | reverse complement strand
GTTGTCGGCGTCTGTCGACAGAATCTGCCGAATTGCTCGGCAGAGTCACAAACCGCAAGTTGTCGGCAGTCGTAAACCTTTTGTCGGCAGTCGTCGGCAGAGTCATGTTGTCGGCAGTCGTCAACCTGTTGTCGGCAGTCTGTCGACAGAATCCGCCGAATTGTCGGGCTGCTGTCGGCAAAGTCAACATGTTCTCGGCAGACGCCTACATGTTGTCGGCAGTCGTCGACAGATTCTGCCGAATAGTCGACAGTCTGACGGCTAAGCCCACATGTTGTCGGCAGTCGTCAACTGCCAGCAGTCGGCCGAATTGTGGGCAGTCGTCAACATGTTGTCGGCTGTCGTAAACCTGTTGTCGGCAGTCTGTCGGCAGAATCGACAACCGAATTGTCGGCAGAGTCAACATGTTGTCGGCAGTCGTAAACCTTTTGTCGGCAGTCTGTCTGCAGAGTCAACATGTTGTCGGCAGTCGTCAACCTGTTGTCGGCAGTCTGTCGAAAGAATCTGCCGAATTGTCGGCTGTCTGTCGGCAAAGTCAACATGTTCTCGGCAGACGTCTACATGTTGTCGGCAGTCTGTCGACAGAATCTGCCGAATAGTCGACAGTCTTACTGCAAAGTCAACATGTTGTCGGCAGTCGTCAACCTGTTGTCAGCAGTCGTCAACCTGTTGTGGGCAGTCGTCAACATGTTGTCGGCAGTCTATCGGCGGAATCTGCCGAATTGTCGGCAGTCTGTCTGCAGAGTCAACATGTTGTCGGCAGTCGTCAACCTGTTGTCGGCAGTCTGTCGGCAGAATCTGCCGAATTGTCGGCTGTCTGTCGGCAAAGTCAACATGTTCTCGGCAGTCGTCAACCTGTTGTCGGCAGTCTGTCGACAGAATCTGCCGAATTGTCGGCTGTCTTACTGCAGAGTCAACATGTTGTCGGCACTCGTCAACGCGTTGTCAGCAGTCGTCAACCTGTTGTGGGCAGTCGTCAACATGTTGTCGGCAGTCTGTCGAAAGAATCTGCCGAATTGTCGGCTGTCTGTCGGCAAAGTCAACATGTTCTCGGCAGACGTCTACATGTTGTCGGCAGTCTGTCGACAGAATCTGCCGAATAGTCGACAGTCTTACTGCAAAGTCAACATGTTGTTGGCAGTCGTCAACCTGTTGTCAGCAGTCGTCAACCTGCTGTGGGCAGTCGTCAACATGTTGTCGGCAGTCGTCAACGGAATCTGCCGAATTGTCGGCAGTCTGTCTGCAGAGTCAACATGTTGTCGGCAGTCGTCAACATGTTGTCGGCAGTCGTAAACCTGTTGTCGGCAGTCGTCAAGCTGTTGTCGGCAGTCGTAAACCTGTTGTCGGCAGTCGTCAAGCTGTTGTCGGCAGTCGTCAACAGTTGTCGGCAGTCTGTCGGCAATCTGCAATTGTCGGCAGAGTCAACATGTTGTCGGCAGTCGTCAACACGTTGTCGGCAGTCGTCAACATGTAGTCGGCAGTCGTAAACCTGTTGTCGGCAGTCGTCAACCTGTTGTCGGCAGTCTGTCGACAGAATCTGCCGAATTGTCGGCAGTCTGTCGGCAGAGTCTGCCGAATCGGCGTCTGTCTCAGAGTCAAAATGTTGTCGGCAGTCGTCAACCTGTTGTCGGCAGACGTCAACCTGTTGTCGTCAAACATAAATGTCGGCAGTCGGTCGGCAGAATCTGCCGACTTGTCGGCAGTCTTGCCGGCAGACTCCCATGTTGCCGGCAGTCGTCAACATGTTGTCGGCAGTCGTCAACATGTTGTCGGCAGTCGTGAACCGTTGTCGGCAGTCTGTCGGCAGAGTCTGCCGTTGTCGGCAGTCTTCAACTGTCGGCAGTGTCAACATCTTGTCCGCACTCGTCAACCCGTTGTCGGCAGTCGTCACTGTTGTGGGCAGTCGTCAACCTGTTGTCGGCGGTCTGTCGATAGAATCTGCCGAATTGTCGGCCGTCCGTCTGTAATCGTCAACATGTTGTCGGCAGTCGTCAACACGTGGTCGGCAGCCGACAAAAGTCGACATCGTCGGCAGAATCTGCCAACTTGTCGGCAGTCGTCAACATGTTGTCGGCAGTCGTCAACCTGTTGTCGGCAGTCTCAACCTTTCGGCTATGTCAAGGCAGTCGTCAACATGTTGTCGGCAGTCTGTCGACAGAATCTGCTTCGAAATTGTCGGCAGTCTGTCTGCAGAGTCAACATGTTGTCGGCAGTCGTCAACCTGTTGTCGGCAGTCTGTCGGCAGAATCTGCCGAATTGTCGGCTGTCTGTCGGCAAAGTCTACATGTTCTCGGCAGTCGTCTACATGTTGTCGGCAGTCTGTCGACAGAATCTGCCGAATTGTCGGCAGTCTTACTGCAGAGTCAACATGTTGTTGGCAGTCGTCAACCTGTTGTCAGCAGTCGTCAACCTGTTGTGGGCAGTCGTCAACATGTTGTCGGCAGTCTATCAACGGAATCTTCCGAATTGTCGGCAGTCTGTCTGCAGAGTCAACATGTTGTCGGCAGTCGTCAACCTGTTGTCGGCAGTCTGTCGGCAGAATCTGCCGCGGCCGATTGTCGGTCAGTCGGCAACATGTTGTCGGCAGTCGTCAACAAGTTGTCGGCAGTCGTAAACCTGTTGTCGGCAGTCGTAAACCTGTTGTCGGCAGTCGTCAAGCTGTTGTCGGCAGTCGTCAACATGTTGTCGGCAGTCTGTTGGCAGAATCTGCCGAATTGTCGGCAGAGTCAACATGTTGTCGGCAGTCGTCAACACGTTGTCGGCAGTCGTCAACATGTTGTCGGCAGTCGTCAACCTGTTGTCGGCAGTCTGTCGGCAGAATCTGCCGAATTGTCGGCTGTCTGTCTGCAGAGTCAACATGTTGTCGGCAGTCGTCAACAAGTTGTCGGCAGTCGTAAACCTGTTGTCGGCAGTCGTAAACCTGTTGTCGGCAGTCGTCAAGCTGTTGTCGGCAGTCGTCAACATGTTGTCGGCAATCCGTTGGCGAAACGCCGGGGTGTCGGCAAGTCAACATGTTGTCGGCAGTCGTCAACACGTTGTCGGCAGTCGTGAACCTCTTGTCGGCAATCGTCAACCTGTTGTCGGCAGTCTGTCGGCAGAATCTGCCGAATTGTCGGCTGTGTGTCGGCAAAGTCAACATGTTCTCGGCAGTCGTCTACATGTTGTCGGCAGTCTGTCGACAGAATCTGCCGAATTGTCGGCAGTCTTACTGCAGAGTCAACATGTTGTTGGCAGTCGTCAACGTTCGGCAGTCGTCAACCTGTTGTGGGCAGTCGTCAACATGTTGTCGGCAGTCTCTCCGGCAGAATCTTCCGGAATGTCGGCAGTCCTCGTTGTCTGCAGAGTCAACATGTTGTCGGCAGTCGTCAACCTGTTGTCGGCAGTCTGTCGGCAGAATCTGCCATTGTCGGCTGTCTGTCTGCAGAGTCAACATGTTGTCGGCAGTCGTCGGCAGGTCAACACGTTGTCGGCAGTCGTAAACCTGTTGTCGGCAGTCGTAAACCTGTTGTCGGCAGTCGTCAACATGTTGTCGGCAGTCGACAACATGTTGACGACTGCCGACAAACTCCGGCAGAATCTGCCGAATTGTCGGCAAAATCTGCCGAATTGTCGGCAGAGTCAACATGTTGTCGGCAGTCGTCAACACGTTGTCGGCAGTCGTCAACATGTTGTCGGCAGTCGTAAACCTGTTGTCGGCAGGTTCGTCAACATGTTGTCGACTGTCGTAAACCTGTTGTCGGCAGTCTGTCGGCAAAATCTGTCGAATTGTCGGCAGAGGTAACATGTTGTCGGCAGTCGTCAACATGTTGTCGGCAGAATCTGACGTATTGTCGGCTGTCTGTCGGCAGAGTCAACCTGTTGTCGGCAGTCGTCAACATGTTGTCGGCAGTCGTCAACATGTTGTCGGCAGTCGTCAACATCTTGTCGGCAGGCGTCAACCTGTTGTCGGCGGTCGTCAACCTGTTGTCGGCAGAGTCTGTCGGATTCTGCGGAAATAATCGGCAGTCCATCGGCAGAGTCAACACGTTGTCGGCAGTCGTCAACACGTTGTCGGCAGTCGTAAACGTGTCGGCGGTCGTCGGCCGAGTCAACATGTTGGTCGGAGTCTCAATCTGACGAATTGTGGTAGTCGTCAACTGTTGTCGTCTGTCGTCCATATGTTTGTCGGCAGTGTCAACGTCCGGCAGTTAGTCAACATGTTGTCGGCAGTCGTCAACACGATGTCGGCAGTCGTCAACATGTTGTCGGCCGAGTCAACATGTTGTCGGCAGTCGTCAACACGTTGTCGGCAGTCGTCAACCTGTTGTCGGAAGTCGTCAACCTGTTGTCGGCAGTCGTCAACATGTTGTCGACAGAGTCAACATGTTGTCGGCAGTCGTCAACACGTTGTCGGCAGTCGTCAACATGTTGTCGGCAGTCGTAAGCCTGTTGTAGGCAGTCTGTCGGCAGAATCTGCCGAATTGTCGGCTGTCTGTCGGCAGAGTCAACATGTTGTCCGCAGTCGTAAGCCTGTTGTCGGCAGTCGTGAACCTGTTGTCGGCAGTTTCTCGGCAGAATCTGACGAATTGTCGGCAGAGTCAGCATGTTGTCGGCAGTCGTCAACATGTTCTCGGCAGCGTCGTCAACCTGTTGTCGGCGGTCCGTCGGCAGAATCTGCCGAATTGCCGGCGTCGTCAACAAGTTGTCGGCAGTCGTCAACATGTTGTCGGCAGTCGTCAACCTGTTGTCGGAAGTCGTCAACTTTTTGTCGGCAGTCGTCAACATGTTGTCGACAGAGTCAACATGTTGTCGGCAGTCGTCAACACGTTGTCGGCAGTCGTAAACATGTTGTCGGCAGTCGTAAGCCTGTTGTAGGCAGTCTGTCGGCAAAATCTGCCGGAATTTGTCGGCTGTCTGTCGGCAGAGTCAACATGTTGTCCGCAGTCGTAAACCTGTTGTCGGCAGTCGTGAACCTGTTGTCGGCAGTTTCTCGGCAGAATCAGCATGTTGTCGGCAGTCGTCAACACGTTGTCGGCAGTCGTCAACATGTTGTCGGCAGTCGTAAACCTGTTGTCGGCAGGTTCGTCAACATGTTGTCGACTGTCGTAAACCTGTTGTCGGCAGTCTGTCGGCAAAATCTGTCGAATTGTCGGCAGAGTTAACATGTTGTCGGCAGTCGTCAACATGTTGTCGGCAGAATCTGACGAATTGTCGGCTGTCTGTCGGCAGAGTCAACCTGTTGTCGGCAGTCGTCAACATGTTGTCGGCAGTCGTCAACATGTTGTCGGCAGTCGTCAACATGTTGTCGGCAGGCGTCAACCTGTTGTCGGCAGGCGTCAACCTGTTGTCGGCAGAGTCTGTCGAATTTTCGGCGGAGTCCACATGTTGTCGGCAGTCGTCAACATGTTGTCGGCAGTCGTCCACATGTTGTCGGCAGTCGTAAACCTGTTGTCGGCAGTCTGTCGGCAGAGTCAACATGTTGTCGGAAGTCTTCAACCTGTTGTCGGCAGTCGTCAATCTGTTGTCGGCTGTCGTCAATATGTTGTCGACAGAGTCAACATGTTGTCGACAGAGTCAACATGTTGTCGGCAGTCGTCAACACGTTGTCGGCAGTCGTCAACATGTTGTCGACAGAGTCAACATGTTGTCGGCAGTCGTCAACACGTTGTCGGCAGTCGTCAACCTGTTGTCGGAAGTCGTCAACCTGTTGTCGGCAGTCGTCAACATGTTGTCGACAGAGTCAACATGTTGTCGGCAGTCGTCAACACGTTGTCGGCAGTCGTCAACATGTTGTCGGCAGTCGTAAGCCTGTTGTAGGCAGTCTGTCGGCAGAATCTGCCGAATTGTCGGCTGTCTGTCGGCAGAGTCAACATGTTGTCCGCAGTCGTAAGCCTGTTGTCGGCAGTCGTGAACCTGTTGTCGGCAGTTTCTCGGCAGAATCTGACGAATTGTCGGCAGAGTCAGCATGTTGTCGGCAGTCGTCAACATGTTCTCGGCAGTCGTCAACCTGTTGTCGGCAGTCTGTCGGCAGAATCTGCCGAATTGCCGGCGTCGTCAACAAGTTGTCGGCAGTCGTCAACATGTTGTCGGCAGTCGTCAACCTGTTGTCGGCAGTCGTCAACCTGTTGTCGGCAGTCGTCAACATGTTGTCGACAGAGTCAACATGTTGTCGGCAGTCGTCAACACGTTGTCGGCAGTTGTCAACATGTTGTCGGCAGTCGTAAGCCTGTTGTAGGCAGTCTGTCGGCAGAATCTGCCGAATTGTCGGCTGTCTGTCGGCAGAGTCAACATGTTGTCCGCAGTCGTAAGCCTGTTGTCGGCAGTCGTGAACCTGTTGTCGGCAGTTTGTCGGCAGAATCTGACGAATTGTCGGCAGGAGTCAGCATGTTGTCGGCAGTCGTCAACATGTTCTCGGCAGTCGTCAACCTGTTGTCGGCAGTCTGTCGACAGAATCTGCCGAATTGTCGGCAGTCTTACTGCAGAGTCAACATGTTGTCGGCAGTCGTCAACCTGTTGTCAGCAGTCGTCAACCTGTTGTGGGCAGTCGTGTCGGCAGGCGTCATCCTGTTGTCGGCAGTCGTCAACCTGTTGTCGGCAGTCGCCAACCTGTTGTCGGCAGTCGTCAACATGTTGTCGGAAGTCTTCAACCTGTTGTCGGCAGTCGTCAAGCTGTTGTCGGCAGTCGTAAACCTGTTGTCGGCAGTCGTCAAGCTGTTGTCGGCAGTCGTCAACATGTTGTCGGCAGTCTGTCGGCAGAATCTGCCGAATTGTCGGCAGAGTCAACATGTTGTCGGCAGTCGTCAACACGTTGTCGGCAGTCGTCAACATGTTGTCGGCAGTCGTAAACCTGTTGTCGGCAGTCGTCAAGCTGTTGTCGACAGTCGTCAACATGTTGTCGGCAGTCGAAAACCTGTTGTCGGCAGTCTGTCGGCAGAATCTGCCGAATTGTCGGCAGAGTCAACATGTTGTCGGCAGTCGTCAACACGTTGTCGGCAGTCGTCAACATGTTGTCGGCAGTCGTAAACCTGTTGTCGGCAGTCGTCAAGCTGTTGTCGACAGTCGTCAACATGTTGTCGGCAGTCGTAAACCTGTTGTCGGCAGTCGTCAAGCAGTTGTCGGCAGTCGTCAACATGTTGTCGACTGTCGTAAACCTGTTGTTGGCAGTCTGTCGGCAAAATCTGTCGAATTGTCGTTAGAGTCAACATGTTGTCAACCTGTTGTCGGCAGTCGTCAACCTGTTGTCGGCAGTCGCCAACCTGTTGTCGGCAGAGTCTGTCGAATTTTCGGCGGAGTCCACATGTTGTCGGCAGTCGTCAACATGTTGTCGGCAGTATGTCGGCAGAGTCAACACGTTGTCGGCAGTCGTCAACATGTTGTCGGCAGTCAAACCTGTTGTCGGCAGTCGTCAAGCTGTTGTCGACAGTCGTCAACATGTTGTCGGCAGAATCTGTCGAATTTTCGGCAGAGTCAACATGTTGTCAGCTGTCGTAAACATGTTTTAGGCAGTCGTCAACATGATGTCGGCAGGCGTCAACCTGTTGTCGGCCGGCGTCAACCTGTTGTCGGCAGTCTGTCGACAGAATCTGCCGAGTTGTCGGCAGTCTGTCGGCAGAATCTGCCGACTTGTCGGCAGTCTGTCGGCAGAGTCAACATGTTGTCGGCAGTCGTCAACATGTTGTCGGCAGTCGTGAACCTGTTGTCGGCAGTCGTCAACCTGTTGGCAGTCTGTCGGCAAAATCTGCCGAATTGTCGCCAGAGTCCACATGTTGTCGGCAGTCGTCAACATGTTGTCGGCAGTCGTCATCCTGTTGTCGGCAGTCGTCAACATGTTGTCGGCAGTCGTCAACATGTTGTCGGCAGTCGTCAACAAGTTGTCATCAGTCGTCAACAAGTTGTCGGCAGTCGTCAACATGTTGTCGGCAGAATCTGTAGAATTTTCGGCAGAGTCAACAAGTTGTCGGCAGTCGTCAACATGTTGTCGGCAGAATCTGTAGAATTTTCGGCAGAGTCAACATGTTGTCGGCTGTCGTAAACATGTTTTAGGCAGTCGTCAACATGATGTCGGCAGGCGTCAACCTGTTGTCGGAAGTCGTCAACCTGTTGTCGGCAGTCTGTCGGCAGAATCTGCCGAATTGTCGGCAGAGTCAACATGTTGTCGGCAGTCGTAAGCCTGTTGTCGGCAGTCGTAAGCCTGTTGTCGGCAGTCTGTCGGCAGAATCTGCCGAATTGTCGGCAGTCTGTCGGCAGAGTCAACATGTTGTCGGCAGTCGTCAACATGTTGTTGGCAGTCGTCAACATGTTGTCGGCAGTCGTCAATATGTTGTCGGCAGTCGTAAACCTGTTGTCGGCAGTCTTTCGGCAGAATCTGCCGAATTGTCGGCAGTCTGTCGGCAGAGTCAACCTGTTGTCGGCAGTCGTCAACATGTTGTCGGCAGTCGTGAACCTGTTGTCGGCAGTCGTCAACCTGTTGGCAGTCTGTCGGCAAAATCTGCCGAATTGTCGCCAGAGTCCACATGTTGTCGGCAGTCGTCAACATGTTGTCGGCAGTCGTCATCCTGTTGTCGGCAGTCGTCAAGCTGTTGTCGACAGTCGTCAACATGTTGTCGGCAGAATCTGTCGAATTTTCGGCAGAGTCAACATGTTGTCAGCTGTCGTAAACATGTTTTAGGCAGTCGTCAACATGTTGTCGGCAGTCGTCAATATGTTGTCGGCAGTCGTAAACCAGTTGTCGGCAGTCTGTCCGCAGAATCTGCCGAATATTCAGCAGTCTGACGGCAGAGTCAACATGTTGTCGGCAGTCGTAAACATGTTGTCGGCAGTCGTCAACCTGTTGTAGGCAGGCGTCAACCTGTTGTCGGCAGTCTGTCGACAGAATCTGCCGAATTGTCGGCAGTCTGTCGGCAGAATTTGCCGACTTGTCGGCAGTCTGTCTGCAGAGTAAACATGTTGTCGGCAGTCGTCAACATGTTGTCGGCAGTCGTGAACCTGTTGTCGGCAGTCGTCAACCTGTTGGGGCAGTCTGTCGGCAAAATCGCCGAATTGTCGCCAGAGTCCACATGTTGTCGGCAGTCGTCAACATGTTGTCGGCAGTCGTCATCCTGTTGTCGGCAGTCGTCAACATGTTGTCGGCAGTCGTCAACATGTTGTCGGCAGTCGTCAACAAGTTGTCAGCAGTCGTCAACAAGTTGTCGGCAGTCGTCAACATGTTGTCGGCAGAATCTGTACGGCAGAGTCAACAAGTTGTCGGCAGTCGTCAACATGTTGTCGGCAGAATCTGTAGAATTTTCGGCAGAGTCAACATGTTGTCGGCTGTCGTAAACATGTTTTAGGCAGTCGTCAACATGATGTCGGCAGGCGTCAACCTGTTGTCGGAAGTCGTCAACCTTTTGTCGGCAGTCTGTCGGCAGAATCTGCCGAATTGTCGGCAGAGTCAACATGTTGTCGGCAGTCGTAAGCCTGTTGTCGGCAGTCTGTCGGCAGAATCTGCCGAATTGTCGGCAGTCTGTCGGCAGAGTCAACCTGTTGTCGGCAGTCGTCAACCTGTTGTCGGCAGTCTGTCGGCAATCTGTCGGCAGAATCTGACGAATTGTCGGCAGTCTGTCTGCAGAGTCAACATGTTGTCGGCAGTCGTCAACATGTTGTCGGCAGTCGTGAACCTGTTGTCGGCAGTCTGTCGACAGAATCTGCCGAATTGTCGGCAGTCTGTCGGCAGAATCTGCCGACTTGTCGGCAGTCTGTCTGCAGAGTCAACATGTTGTCGGCAGTCGTCAACATGTTGTCGGCAGTCGTGAACCTGTTGTCGGCGTCTGTCAACCTGTTGTCGGCAGTCGTCAACCTGTTGGCAGTCTCGGCAAAATTCGCCGATTGTCGCCAGAGTCTAACATGTTGTCGGCAGTCGTCAACATAACAGTTGTCGGCAGTCGTCATCCTGTTGTCGGCAGTCGTCAACATGTTGTCGGCAGTCGTCAACATGTTGTCGGCAGTCTGTCATCTGCTGTCGGCAGCCGTCGGCACATGTTGTCGGCAGTCGTCATCCTGTTGTCGGCAGTCGTCAACATGTTGTCATCAGTCGTCAACCTGTTGTCGGCAGTCGTCAACATGTTGTCGGCAGTCGTAAACATGTTTTAGGCAGTCGTCAACATGATGTCGGCAGGCGTCAACCTATTGTCGGAAGTCGTCAACCTGTTGTCGGCAGTCTGTCGGCAGAATCTGCCGAATTGTCGGCTGAGTCAACATGTTGTCGGCAGTCGTAAGCCTGTTGTCGGCAGTCTGTCGGCAGAATCTGCCGAATTGTCGGCAGTCTATTGTCGGCAGAGTCAACCTGTTGTCGGCAGTCGTCAACCTGTCGGCAGTCTCCGTTGTCGGCAATCTGTCGGCAGAATCTGACGAATTGTCGGCAGACGTCAACATGTTTTCGGCAGTCGTCAACGTGTTGTCGGCAGTCGTCAATATGTTGTCGGCAGTCGTGAACCTGTTGTCGGCAGTCTGTCCGCAGAATCTGCCGAATATTCAGCAGTCTGACGGCAGAGTCAACATGTTGTCGGCAGTCGTAAACATGTTGTCGGCAGTCGTCAACATGTTGTCGGCAGTCGTCAATATGTTGTCGGCAGTCCCTTGTCGGCGGTCTGTCGGCAGAATCTGCCGAATTCGGCGTCTGTCGGCAGATGTCATGTTGTCAGCAGTCGTAAACATGTTGTCGGCAGTCGATCACTGCCTCGATGTTGCGAGTGCGGGAGCAACATGTTGTCGGCAGTCGTCAACATGTTTTCGGCAGTCGTTGTCGGCAGTCTGTTGTCGGCAGTCGTCAATATGTTGGGCAGTCGTATGAACCTGTTTTCGGCAGTCTGTCGGCAGAATCTGAATTGTCGGCAGTCAACATGTTCGGCAGTCGCCAACATGATTGTCGGCAGTCGTCAACATGTTGTCGGCAGTCGTGAACCTGTTGTCGGCAGTCCGTCGACAGAATCTGCCGAATTGTCGGCAGTCTGTCGGCAGAAACGACAACCGAATTGTCGGCAGTCGTCAACACGTTGTCGGCAGTCGTGAACCTGTTGTCGGCAGTCTGTCGGCAGTCGTCAACATGTTGTCGGCAGTCGTCAACATGTTGTCGGCAGTCGTCAACATGTGTCGGCAGTCGTCAACATGTTGTCGGCAGTCCGTCGGCATGAATTGTCGGCAGTCGTCAACATATTGTCGGCAGTCTGTCGGCGGACCGCCGTCGGTGTCGGCAATCTGTCGACAGAATCGAACTTTGTCGGCAGTCTGTCGGCAGTAACGACACCATGTCGGAGTCGTCAACTGTTGTCGGCAGTCGTGAACCTGTTGTCGGCAGTCTGTACGCAGAGTCTGCCGAATTGTCGGCAGTCTGTCGGCAGAATCTGCCGAATTGTCGGCAGTATGTCGGCAGAGTCAACATGTTGTCGGCAGTCGTAAACATGTTGTCGGCTGAGTCAACATGTTGTCGGCAGTTGTCAACACGTTGTCGGCAGTCGTGAACCTGTTGTCGGCAGTCTGTCGGCAGAATCTGCGAATTGTTGGCAGTCGTCAAAATGTGTGTCGGCAGTCGTCAACACGCTGTCGGCAGTCGTGAACATGTTGTCGGCAGTCTGTCGGCAGAATCTGTTCGGCAGTCGTCTGTCGGCAAAATCTGCCCGGCAGTCTGTCGGCAGAAACGACAACGAAATTGTCGGCAGTTGTCAACACGTTGTCGGCAGTCGTGAACCTGTTGTCGGCAGTCTGTCGGCAGAATCTGCCGAATTGTTGGCAGTCTGTCGGCAGTCGTAAACATGTTGTCGGCAGTCGTCAATATGTTGTCGGCAGTCGTAAACCTGTTGTCGGCAGTCGTCAACATGTTGTCGGCAGTCGTAAGCCTGTTGTCGGCGCGCGTCGACACGTTGTCGGCAGTCGTCAACATGTTGTCGGCAGTCGTAAACCTGTTGTCGGCAGTCTGTCGGCAGAATCTGCCGAATTGTCGGCAGTCTGTCGGCAGAGTCAACATGTTGTCGGCAGTCGTCAACATGTTGTCGGCAGTCGTAAACATGTTGTCGGCAGTCGTCAATATGTTGTCGGCAGTCGTGAACCTGTTGTCGGCAGTCTGTCGGCAGAATCTGCCGAATTGTCGGCAGTCTGTCGGCAGAGTCAATATGTTGGCAGTCGTAAACATGTTGTCGGCAGTCGTCAACATGTTGTCGGCAGTCGTAAGCCTGTTGTCGGCAGTCGTAAGCCTGTTGTCGGCAGTCTGTCGGCAGAGTCAACATGTTGTCGGCAGTCGTCAACTGTTTTAGGCAGTCGTCAACATGATGTCTGCAGGCGTCAACCTGTTGTCGGAAGTCGTCAACCTGTTGTCGGCAGTCGTCAACATGTTGTCGGCAGAGTCAACATGTTGTCGGCAGTCGTCAACACGTTGTCGGCAGTCGTCAACATGTTGTCGGCAGTCATAAGCCTGTTGTAGGCAGTCTGTCGGCAGAATCTGCCGAATTGTCGGCAGTCTGTCGGCAGAGTCAACATGTTGTCGGCAGTCGTCAACATGTTGTCAGCAGTCGTAAACATGTTGTCGGCAGTCGTCAACATGTTTTAGGCAGTCGTAAACATGTTGTCGGCAGTCGTCAACATGTTGTCGGCAGTCGTAAACACGTTGTCGGCAGTCGTGAACCTGTTGTCGGCAGTCGTCAACATGTTGTCGGCAGAGTCAACATGTTGTCGGCAGTCGTCAACACGTTGTCGGCAGTCGTCAACATGTTGTCGGCAGTCATAAGCCTGTTGTAGGCAGTCTGTCGGCAGAATCTGCCGAATTGTCGGCAGTCTGTCGGCAGAGTCAACATGTTGTCGGCAGTCGTCAACATGTTGTCAGCAGTCGTAAACATGTTGTCGGCAGTCGTCAACATGTTGTCGGCAGTCGTAAACACGTTGTCGGCAGTCGTGAACCTGTTGTCGGCAGTCTGTCGGCAGAGTCAACATGTTGTCGGCAGTCGTCAACATGTTTTAGGCAGTCGTCAACATGATGTCGGCAGGCGTCAACCTGTTGTCGGAAGTCGTCAACCTGTTGTCGGCAGTCGTCAACATGTTGTCGGCAGAGTCAACATGTTGTCGGCAGTCGTCAACACGTTGTCGGCAGTCGTCAACATGTTGTCGGCAGTCATAAGCCTGTTGTAGGCAGTCTGTAGGCAGAATCTGCCGAATTGTCGGCAGTCTGTCGGCAGAGTCAACATGTTGTCGGCAGTCGTCAACATGTTGTCGGCAGTCGTAAACATGTTGTCGGCAGTCGTCAACATGTTGTCGGCAGTCGTCAATATGTTGTCGGCAGTCTGTCGGCAGAATCTGCCGAATTGTCGGCAGTCTGTCGGCAGAGTCAACATGTTGTCAGCAGTCGTAAACATGTTGTCGGCAGTCGTCAACATGTTGTCGGCAGTCGTAAACACGTTGTCGGCAGTCGTGAACCTGTTGTCGGCAGTCTGTCGGCAGAGTCAACATGTTGTCGGCAGTCGTCAACATGTTTTAGGCAGTCGTCAACATGATGTCGGCAGGCGTCAACCTGTTGTCGGAAGTCGTCAACCTGTTGTCGGCAGTCGTCAACATGTTGTCGGCAGAGTCAACATGTTGTCGGCAGTCGTCAACACGTTGTCGGCAGTCGTCAACATGTTGTCGGCAGTCATAAGCCTGTTGTAGGCAGTCTGTCGGCAGAATCTGCCGAATTGTCGGCAGTCTGTCGGCAGAGTCAACATGTTGTCGGCAGTCGTCAACATGTTGTCGGCAGTCGTAAACATGTTGTCGGCAGTCGTCAACATGTTTTAGGCAGTCGTAAACATGTTGTCGGCAGTCGTCAACATGTTGTCGGCAGTCGTAAACACGTTGTCGGCAGTCGTGAACCTGTTGTCGGCAGTCTGTCGGCAGAGTCAACATGTTGTCGGCAGTCGTCAACATGTTTTAGGCAGTCGTCAACATGATGTCGGCAGGCGTCAACCTGTTGTCGGAAGTCGTCAACCTGTTGTCGGCAGTCGTCAACATGTTGTCGGCAGAGTCAACATGTTGTCGGCAGTCGTCAACACGTTGTCGGCAGTCGTCAACATGTTGTCGGCAGTCATAAGCCTGTTGTAGGCAGTCTGTCGGCAGAATCTGCCGAATTGTCGGCAGTCTGTCGGCAGAGTCAACATGTTGTCGGCAGTCGTCAACATGTTTTAGGCAGTCGTCAACATGATGTCGGCAGTCGTCAACATGATGTCGGCAGGCGTCAACCTGTTGTCGGAAGTCGTCAACCTGTTGTCGGCAGTCATCAACATGTTGTCGGCAGAGTCAACATGTTGTCGGCAGTCGTCAACACGTTGTCGGCAGTCGTCAACATGTTGTCGGCAGTCGTGAACCTGTTGTCGGCAGTCTGTCGGCAGAGTCAACATGTTGTCGGCAGTCGTCAACATGTTTTAGGCAGTCGTCAACATGTTGTCGGCAGTCGTCAACATGTTGTCGGCAGTCGTCAACATGTTGTCGGCAGTCGTCAACATGTTGTCGGCAGTCTGTCGGCAGCATCTGCCGAAATGTCGACTAGAATAGGAATATTTAACCCAAAACTATTAAAACACGACTTTTTGACACATGTGAATTCTGAAAAGCTTCTTAATATAAAAACATCAACTTGGCTTAGATCGGACTCAAATGAAATCCTTATTATCTCACATGTACCAAGAAAAATAATTAAAAGTCCCCTATATGAAATTCTACCGTACCCGGATGACAACAGAAATATTTTACAGGACGAAACACAGTACAAATATTATCTACATAGCAATAATTTGTATAACAAAAACACAAAGAAATTAACTACTAATCCATGCATATTAGGGATCTTGAACCAAACAAAAACCAGCTGCAGATATACCAAAACTCATTTACTTACACAAACTAACTTCATTGAACCAAATATTATTGTAACATTTAAGCTACCAAAAACCACTTTAAATCAAAATTGCGAGAAGAATGAAATCATAATTGAAGGTAATAATTTGATAAAAATCTATAATTGTTCAGTTATACTAAATGAAGTATTTGCAACTAAAATAAACTCAGACTACACACAAAACATAAGAAATAATATTACACGGTTATATTGAAACCAAAGAAATAATTTTCGAACATAATAAAGAAAATCGAATATATCAGACAATAACAATTATAATGATAAGCATTATAATATTAAGTGTAATCATTAGACAGCGGATTTTGCATATTTGCATATTTTGAACCGCTTGTCCGATTTAAATTCTGATTGCACACATCTTATTTTTATTGAAATATGATCTAAGTCCGCTAAAAACATTTTTGCATAAATTGCATATTTGCATATTAAAATATGCAAATATGCAAAATATGCAAAAACCTATTTTATATGAAATTACATATTTCAGATCAATTATTATCCTACTAGGCTATGGTTATTAAAAGTCAACAACAGAAAATCAGTGATAAAAATCACGTTTGATTTAAAAACGGCTAAAAGATTTGCCATCAAACTGTTTTGAAATACATATATTCATATGAAGTACACACCCTTAAGAATTTTAAACACAAAACGAAGCTTATAAAAATTTTTTCTGAAACCACGCGATTTTTTGGTCTATATGATCTATCTTCTATTAGCAGTCGGCTTTCACGTCTTCGTGTCAATCTAAACTCATATTAAAATTAATCAAATGTTCTTTAAGGCGATCGACAATCACTTCCTTTTTAGCCGTCTTCATTTGCCAACTATTAAATCTTTTTAACAGTCTATCGATCTTGATCCACATTATAAATAAAATTTCGCGACTTTTTGGACCGTAGTATCGAGCCATTTACGCGTCTTCCATCGCCATCTATCAAATCTTGACAAATATTAATTTTTGGCAGTACGTCTAACACTTTTAATATTTACTCGTCTATTTAGACTTCAAAATTATCTTTGGTCGTATGAAAAATTCGCAAATGTTGCGATTCCTTGAGCCGTTCCATTTACACCTCCTATTTACCCGTCTACATTGCCATCCATTGAATCTTCATAATAATCTTAGGTCATACGAAAAATTGGCAAATTTTTGACCATTCAATCTACGTCTCTTATTTGTTAAAGCCTGCTCTTTCGGAGATACTCAAATGCATAATTTGACAAATTTCGCGGCTTTTGGACTAAACCTTTTGTATACGCGTCTTAAATTGCTATCTATCCAATCTTCATGATTATCTTAGGTCCTTTGATTTTTTTGAACCTTTGATCTACTGCTCCTTTTTACTTACCGGCATACGCTTTCTTATGATAACCTAAACTCAAATGTGAATTTATGTTATTTCGCGATTTTTATCATTTGTTCCTTTACTGTATTTACTCGTGTACTATTGCCGTCTATTAAATCTTCATAATAACACTAGTTTACAGCCAAAAAGACCCATTGCTACTGAAAATTTTTTTTAGTGTAGTTTGGAATGGTGATCTCAAAAATCAATTTCAAAAAATTTTTCATGGCTCCGTTTTTGAAATATAATTTTTTTTTATTTTTTGGTAGGGGCACTTACATTTTAAGCCATATCTCACTTTATAATTGTCAGATAGAGTCAAGCAAGATAAGAATCGAAAGGTTATTTCGCTGCCAGTAATCGGGTAGAACATTGTTTTTAAATCGGTTCATTAGTTTGACAACAATATCCAAAAATATTTCGAAAAAATCGATTTTTTGCTCGAAAATTCATTTTTGGTCGCCTGGAAAAATATAAAAAAATCCAAAAAAATTATTTTTATTTTTTCTACATAAGAACCGCACTTCTACGAAGAAAAACAGATATCGATCATCAAAATCTGTGAACAAACACAGGAGCTGTAAGCAATTTAGTGCAAAAAAATGTGATATTTTCCTGAATATTTTAAAATAAATTTTCGTTTGCTTCGACTTTTGTTCCGTTTTTAATTTTTATTTTTGTTCTGGCTTTTCGTTCACTTCATAATTTGACCAAAAAACGAAGAAAAGTACAATGTTAATTTTTGAAAACACACAATATACTCAAATTTGACTGTTAGTTCCTCTACTCAATTTGATCCATCTATGGTACGTGTTACACGATTTTCCTCACCAATACCTTATTTTCTTCGCAAGAGTGCGATTCTTAAGTAGAAAAAATAAAAATAATTTTTTGTATTTTTTATATTTTTTCTAGTCGTTTAAAAATGAAATTTCTTGGATTTTCGAGCAAAAAAATCGATTTTTTTGAAATATTCTTGGTTGTTGAATTCAAACTACTGAACCGATTTCAAAACAATGCTCCACGCAATTATTGGCAGCTCCATTACCTTTCGATTTATTTCTTACTTGACTCTATCTGACAATTATGAACTGAGATATGGCTTAAAATGTAAGAGTACATACCAAAAAAATTTAAAAAATTAATATTTCAAAAACGGAGCCATGAAAAAATTTTTGAAATCGATTTTTTAGGTCACCATTCCAAACTATACTAAGAAAATTTTTCAGCTGAAATGGGTCATTTTTTTTTTTTTTTTTGTAAACTAGTGTAATCTTAGGTTTTATGAAAAATTTAAAAATTTCTCAATATTTTTGAGGTGTTGAACCATTATAAGCTTGTATGAAAAATGTTCATCTTTCGAGATTTTTTGATCGATCGGTCTTCAACTTCTATTTAACCGTCCATATTGGTCATTTATCTATTTTTTATAGTAATTTTTACTTTATATACATTTTACATATTTTGCATATTTTCTGCATATTTTGCATATTTTTTGCATATTTTGCATATTTTTTTACATATTTTGCATATGCAAAATATGCAAAATTTGCATATATTGAATATGCAGTTTTCGATGAAAAGTGGGTTATTTAATTAGTCCAAATCCAAATTTTCACCTCAATCCGTCTTCATTTAAAAAGTTGCATATAATCCGCTGTCTAGTAATCAGTCAATCAATACCTAACCTATAAATATAAGAACATTCCAAAAAGAATTATTGTTAAGAAACAAAACATTATTGAAAATCAAAAAGAACTTCCAGTTGAAAACGAACAATTCGACTTAAATATTGTACCAAAAATGTATCCAGAAATATAAGATCGTATTAATTATACGCGTGAGGACACGTTTTCTTTACGTGTGGAGGAGTGACATATCCAGTATTCACCTTACCCTTTTTACCATATTAATACCCACTGTACAACCCTTTTTAAACATATTCAAACCCACTGTAATCTAAAGCCTGGATTTGCCAACATACTCAGAAAACGTAACGTAAACAAAACCATAACAAAGAGCCACGCATAGGCCCAACATACGCAGAAATCTTAACGTAAACAAAAGAGCCTCGCATTGGCCTTCAAACGTAATCATAACAAAAATTGCGAATTGACCAATCAGAAGGTGCCAGCGTTGCAGCATCTAAACAAATCCAATTCCCTTTGTCTTTGGCTCATGCTCATTGTCACTCTGCCTTTAAATAGACCATAAGCCAAGAATTGTACTTTAGTCTTTACTTTAGTCTTAAAATCATCACCAAACCATTCACTTGGATTAAAATAAAGATATAAAACTGAATTGATTTATTTCTTTTATTTGTGATCGAGTACGGAACATTACTGAACATGTAATTATATTAATGCTAAGTTAACTAACATAAGAGATGCTTTTCGGCTACTTGAAGAGAATGGTTTGATTCGCTCAGAAAACAAATATGCTGAACAAAACAAAATTCAAAGAAATGATAAGCAAAATTCTGAAAATTTACAAACACAATTTCCAAATTCAACATTTCAACAAAATACCCAGAATTTTTTGTTGAAATAGACAGTCATAAGGAAATCAAAATAATCAAATTGCAAATTCAAATCGATTTTCTAATCATTTGCAAGTCATCCATACTCAAACCAATATATAATAATTACAGATGTTCCTTTACAATTTAACGAAGATTCGATCATGTCATGGAAGTTAACTAATTTGCAAGGAAAGTGTTTCGATGCAATAATTAGACAAAACATCTTGACTCCTAGGAATGCTATTATTGACATGGGTAATCATACTCTTACCGTCAATAACAATATAATAAAGTTCTACCCTTCGTGTCCATTAGCATTCGATGAAATAAATGTTATCGAGATAGTTGATATTGATCGCAATATTATAGATAAACTCTTTGAAGGATTAAATGTCCAAAAAAGTCGGGCGTTAGAACAGATTCTAGATCGTTATTAAGACCTCATTTACGTAAAAGGGCAAACTCTTACAAATAGAGATATATATTTCGAACATGATATTAAAACTACAACTGATAAGCCAATTTATACAAAAATGTACCGATATCCACAAGCTCATGAACGCGAAATTTGCAAACAAGTCGATGAAATGTTTATGCAAGGAATCATAAGGGAAAGTAATTCGCCTTATTATAGTCCTATCCTTACAGTCCCCAAAAAAGCTGACAATTTAGGCGAATCGAGTTGGAGATTTGTTGTCAATTATAAATGGCATAACTGTAACCGATCGTTTTCCTAAACCCAAATATTGAAAATATATTGGACAAATTAGGACGTGCTCAGTATTTTACTACCATTGATTTGGCAAAAGGATTTCACCAAATTCTTGTGAAGCAAGAAGACCGGGCGAAAACAGCTTTTTCAACACCTTATGGTCATTTTGAGTTTAACAGAATGCCCTTTGGCCTAAAAAACGCGCCAGCAACGTTTCAAAGACTTATCAATTATATACTTCGTGATTTTATCAACAAAATATGCGTTGTATATTTGGATGATATTTTGATATTTTCCACAAGTATACAAGAGCATATTTGCGATATCGCCAAAGTGTTTCAAAAGCTAAGGGAAGCAAACTTAAAGATTCAAATAACCAAATGTAAATTTTTCGCCAAAGAGACATTGTATTTAGGGCACATTTTGACACCTGAAGGCGTAAAACCCAATGCAAACAAAGTTTCTCATATCCAGAATCTACAATTGCCTAAAAATGCGAAACAGATTAAGTCGTTTCTTAGCATGACAGGTTATTACCGTAAATTTATGAAGTACTACTCTAAAGTAGCTTATCCTATGATTAAATATTTGAAAAAAGGAGTCAAACTTAACATAAACGATCCTAACTATATCAACTCATTTGAAAAACTAAAGAAAATAATAACGGAATCGCCTGTTTTGATATATCCAGATTTTAACAAGCAATTTCAACTTCTCTCTCGGAGCCGTTTTACAACAAGAGGGTCATTCTCTTTGCTTCGCTAGTAGAACGTTGAACGACCATGAACGTAACTACTCCACAACAGAAAGATAACTTCTCGCAATTGTATGGAGCACGAATTATTTTCGTCCATACTTGTATGGTACAAAATTTGAAATTCTTTCTGATCATCAGCCTTTACGATGGCTCTTCATCAAATCACAGGGGAAGATGAGTCCCAGGTTGTATCGCTGGCTCATTAAACTAAGCGAATATACCCTTGTTGTAAACTACATAAAAGGTGGAGAAACCAAGTTGCTGATTTCCTTAGTAGGATTAATGCAGACACGAACGAAATCAACGTGATAGATTCTTCCACAGATTCTTTATACAATAATGTTACTGATGACTTAGACACAGTACATTCGCAAGTCGAAGATACACATAATCAAATTCCAATACTAGATACGGTTGTGAATAGATTCAGGGTACAGTTGATCTTAACAAAAAACGAGAAGGCCAAGCTAACTCCGTCTTTGCCGAAGTTTTTATACCCTTGCAAATGTTTTCATACATCATAGTTTACGAACGTTAGCATTAAAACAAACAATTTTTCTAAATAAAACCCACCTTTCGACCGATAGTTTCTATGGCAGCTATAAGATATAGTCATCCAATTTGGACCAAAACTTTCGAATCTGTGTAAAAGCATATAAAACTAATAATTGCTGAAGCGGGTGGCGTTTACATTAAAAATAAAAAAGTTTTCTCACAAAGACCCACTTTTCGACCGATAGTTTCTAAGGCAGCTATACGATATAGTCATCCGATCCGGTCGGTTCCGACATATTAGCAGTGTGCATTAAAAAGAAGACTCTGTGCAAAGTTTCAGCCCGATAGCTTTAAAACTGAGAGACTAGTGTGCGTAGAAACAGACAGACGGACAGACAGACGGACGGACAAAGCTCAATCGACTCAGCTCGTCGCCCTGATCAAGAATATATATAGTCTATAGGGTCGGAAATTAATATTTCTAATTGCTTGCAAACTTCTGGGCAAAATTATAATACCCTTTGCAAGGGTATAATAAGTGCAGGGATATCGAAATAGTACATAAAAACAAAAGATTTTCATTAATCATTCTGATATTGAAAACTCTTGGAAAAGCACATAGAGACAGGTAAAGTGGGCGTATGATCACCAGTATAACGATCTCCAGAAAAAATGATCGAACTATACGAAGGAAATAATAACGTTAAATTTGTGCGCTGTTCTTACCATGCAAAAGATTTAGTTTCAGAAAATGAGGCTTTTAAAGAAATTAAAAAATATCATAAGAATGAGACTGGACATACACGCATAAACGAAAATTATATTGGCCTTAAAAGATTAATATACTACCCAAATTTAAAAATCCTTATCAATAAATTCATAAATAACTGCTCGACCTGTAATAAAGCGAAATATTATCGTAAGCCCATTAAAGCTAAATTCTCAATAACCAAAACCCCTACCGATATAAAACAAATCGTTCACATGAACATTTACACCAACTCTAAGTCCAATTTCCTCACTTTTATCGATCGATTTTCAAAATTTGCTACAGCTTATTATCTCGAAGACAGAAATAACCAAACTATTATAAAAAACTACGATTATACAGATCTCAAAGAGGTCACTTTAATAAGTTAACATGCGATAACGAGTTTAGAAGCATAAATATAAAAGAATATCTCTTTGCTGAAAATATTGAGCTACATCTTGTAAAACCTAATAACCATACTGGTAATGCTGACATAGAACGGTTACACAGCACAATATGTGACAAAATAAGAATATTATCTGTTGAACAAAAGTCATTAGTGGTATTCCTGAAAGTTGATTTGCTTTTGATTTGCTTTCGTGAAAGCAAAAGCAATGCAGTTGGTGGAACGACCCTGATTTCATTTTAATTTGCTTTCAATTGGCGCAAAATTTAAGCAATGGCGCAAACGTAAAAAATTACGAATGAACTTGTAAAATTAAATTTTCTTATTTTTAAATATAACATGTTGGCAGAATCTGTAGTTTTAAGAAGTTTGCAACTTTACTAAGGAGGTTTCAATTAATTATGTATTTGTTTATGGCAACAGAAAGTGACATGTAATTTGACAGATCAAAAGATGAAGTGGCAGGATAAAATTGTGGAAGAATTTGTAATTTCGAACCTTCTCGGAGAGCTGTTCAAATATGTAACCCTGAACATCTTTGACCACGTGAAGCCCAAGGTCCAAGAACATCAGCACTTATGACTCGGTCCACTTTAGGCTGCGAGCCTTTTTCAGTAGTCTCGTATGCAGTCTAATACTACGTTTATGCTATGCTCATTTTGCAAAATCATTTCATGAAATGGGTTCGAAAGTGCGTGCATAAACACCATTTCATGAATTCGCTTACACACGAAAGTTGACTATGAATTCGCTGTCAATTCATGAAAAGCCGCGGCGCAGACAATTTAACATTGCGTTGGTGTTGCCAGATCTTTTGTTTTCTCATATGTGCGCTGGTGATTTTGTGAATTTACAAAAGCTGCATAAACAGGAACAAATATGATTTTGCAAATTGAAGAAATCATGAATTTCGTAGCATAAACGTAGTATAAGATGCAATAAATAATTATCACTAAATAACTTAAATACGGAATGCAAAATAACTTACAACGTTCTTTATCACAAAATTTAATCACAATAAAATTTAAACAAACACCATGCGCGCGGAGCCATTTCTTCTATGAGAACGGTCACATTAAAACGAAAACAAATCGAAATCAACTTCGAGGCTGATTTCGCGAAATCAATTAGTATGACCTTAATTTCCTTACATTTTTTGGGCACACCGCTCATTTTGTATGGAGCAGCTGTGATCAGCTGTTTCGCGAAATCAAATCGAAAGCAAATCAAAAAAAGGTCAAGCCCTACTATAACATACTCTGTACCTAGAGTAGAAGCTGATTGCAATGCTGGTGCTACGCTAATCTCTAAGTATCTCTCTCTCTCTCTCTCTTTTCTAAGATTGTGTGGTGTTAGTTGTAAGTGGGTGGGAGGGGGTGGGGGAAGGTGATTTACATTTTTGCCCATAACTTAAGAACCGCTCATCCGATGTTTATCATTTCTCGATACACTATGCTAATTACTAACTATCTCTAGAAGGTACGAATCGTCTATCTTCAAAACTTTAGGAGATATAACGTTTTTTCCAAATTGCGGGGGCGGGAGGAGGCGTGGCAAAAATTCAAAATAAACTTGATCTGCCTGCAAGTATAAGAAGTATTTGTCCCATACATGTCAAACCTATATCTCTTACCATCTCTGAGATCTGTTTGTTCATATGGACGGACGGACGGACAGACGGACGGACGGACGGACGGACAGACGGACGGACGGACATGGCTATATCGACTCGGCTGTTGATGCTGATCAAGAATATATATACTTTATAGGGTCGGAAATGATTCCTTCTCCCTGTTACATACTTTTGCACAAACTTAATATACTCTATGTACCTTCGGTACAGAGTATAATTATAGATCTTTAACACATAAGAAAGAACCTAAATTTAAAACAAATAATTTAGAAAATATTCATACCTCAAACATAAAAAGACAAATGAAATACGAAAACTGAATACGAATATGTTAATAATTAAGAAAATTATATTCTTATATATAAAATTTTCGTGTCACAATGTTCGTTCCCGTACTCCTCCGAAACGGCTTGACCGATTCTCATGAAATTTTGTGAGCATATTGAGTAGGTCTGAGAATCGGCTAACATCTTTTTTTCATACCCCTTAGTGATAAGGGTTGTCCACCCTTAACATAACATATCTCTATAAATATAAAAGAGAGTGTCCTGACTGATTCACTGATTCACTGACTGATTGGCAATCATCGCAGAGCCCAAACGGTAAGAGATAGAGGGCTGAAATTTTCACAGAAGTTTCTGTTGGTGGTGAAAGTGCGTACTAAGACGGGGTTTTGGAAAATTCCACCCGGAAAAGTCGGAAAAGCGTCGGAAAAGTTTGTATGGGAAAAACGTTATTTTTCATCCGATTGACTTGAAACTTGATTTGTAAGCTTAGTACGCGAAATAATTCGACACGTGTTTTCCCGATTTTGGAAAATCCGCCCACGAGAAAATTTCCGGAAAATTCTGCATGAAAACAACTATTTTTCATCCTATTGGCTTGAAATTCGGTTTGAAAGGAAAGTAGGTGAAATGAATTGAAATGTAATTTTCCGAAGTTGGAAAATTTGACCCAACGGTCGGAAAATTCCCGGAAAATTCTGCATGAAAAAAACTATTTTTCATCCGATTGGCTTGAAACTCGGTTTGTAAGGACAAAATACGAAATAATTTGAAATGTGATTTTTCAATGTCGGAAAATTCGCCCACGAGGAAAATGGTCGGAAAATTCTGCATGCAAAACACTATTTTTCATCCGATTGGCTTGAACTTCGGTTTGAAAGGACAAAATACGAAATAGTTTGAAATGTGATATTCCGAAGTTGGAAAATTTGACCCAACGGTCGGAAAATTCCCGGAAAATTCTACATGAAAACAACTATTTTTCATCCGATTGGCTTGAAACTCGGTTTGTAAGGACATAATATGAAATAATTTGAAATGTGATTTTTCAATGTCGGAAAATTCGCCCACGAGAAAAATGGCCGGAAAATTCTGCATGCAAAACACTATTTTTCATCCGATTGGCTTGAAATTCGGTTTGAAAGGACAGAATACGAAATAGTTTGAAATGTGATATTCCGAAGTTGGAAAATTTGACCCAACGGTCGGAAAATTCCCGGAAAATTTTGCATGAAAAAACTATTTTTCATCCGATTGGCTTGAAACTCGGTTTGTAAGGACAAAAATACGAAATAATTTTAATGTGATTTTCAATATCGGAAAATCCGCCGTGATCGGAATTAATTTTTGTTTTTATTTTCCGATGTTGGAAATACCGCCGGGATGCCCACTGGGAAGTGGTTGGGGGAGTGAATGGGTTATGGGTGGTAAGTTGTTTTGGAAGTGGGTGGAAGGTGGGTGGTAAGTGAATGTAAAGTGTGTGGAATGTGGCGGAAGTTGGAGGGATGTGGGTGGGATGTAGATGGGAAGTGGGTGGGATGTGGGCGGGAAGTGGGTGGTATGTGGGTGGGATGTTGGACGGATGTGGGGTGGAAAATTGGTGGGATTACGCTGTGCATTGGTTCTATACTGTTGAAGGCGCAGCGAAGCGCGACGGGATATTTGCTAGTCTCTATAAATATAAAAAGAGAGTGTCCTGACTGATTCCTGATTCACTGACTGACTGACTGACTGATTGGCAATCATCGCAGAGCCCAAACGGTAAGAGATAGAGGGCTGTAATTTTCACAGGAGTTTCCGTTGGTGGTGAAAGTGCGTACTAAGACGGGGTTTTGGAAAATTCCACCCGGAAAAGTCGGAAAAGTGTCGGAAAAGTTTGTATGGGAAAAATGTTATTTTTCATCCGATTGACTTAAAACTTGATTTGTAAGCTTAGTATGCGAAATAATTCGACACGTGTTTTCCCGATTTTGAAAATCCGCCCACGAGGAAAATTCCCGGAAAATTCTGCATGAAAACAACTATTTTTCATCCTATTGGCTTGAAATTCGGTTTGAAAGGAAAGTAGGTAAAATGAATTGAAATGTGATTTTCCGAAGTTGGAAAATTTGACCCAACGGTCGGAAAATTCCCGGAAAATTCTGAATGAAAAAAACTATATTCATCCGATTGGCTTGAAACTCCGTTTGTAAGGACAAAATACGAAATAATTTGAAATGTGATTTTTCAATGTCGGAAAATTCGCCCACGAGGAAAATGGTCGGAAAATTCTGCATGCACAAAACTATTTTTCGTCCGATTGGCTTGAAATTCGGTTTGAATGGACAGAATACGAAATAGTTTGAAATGTAATATTTCGAAGTAGGAAAATTTGACCCAACGGTCGGAAAATTCCCGGAAAATTTTGCATGAAAAAAAACTATTTTTCATCCGATTGGCTTGAAACTCGGTTTGTAAGGACAAAATACGAAATAATTTGAAATGTGATTTTTCAATGTCGGAAAATTCGCCCACGAGGAAAATGGCCGGAAAATTCTGCATGCAAAACACTATTTTTCATCCGATTGGCTTGAAATTCGGTTTGAAAGGACAGAATACGAAATAGTTTGAAATGTAATATTTCGAAGTAGGAAAATTTTACCCAACGGTCGGAAAATTCCCGGAAAATTTTGCATGAAAAAAAACTATTTTTCATCCGATTGGCTTGAAACTCGGTTTGTAAGGACAAAATACGAAATAATTTGAAATGTGATTTTTCAATGTCGGAAAATTCGCCCACGAGGAAAATGGCCGGAAAATTCTGCATGCAAAACACTATTTTTCATCCGATTGGCTTGAAATTCGGTTTGAAGGGACAAAATACGAAATAGTTTGAAATGTGATATTCCGAAGTTGGAAAATTTGACCCAACGGTCGGAAAATTCCCGGAAAATTCTGCATGAAAACAACTATTTTTCATCCGATTGGCTTGAAACTCGGTTTGTAAGGACAAAATACGAAATAATTTTAATGTGATTTTCAATATCGGAAAATCCGCCCGTGAGGAAAATGGCCGGGAAATTCTGCATGCAAAAACTATTTTTCATCCGATTGGCTTGAAATTTGGTTTGTAAAGTCAAAATCGGATTTAATTTATGTTTTTATTTTCCGATGTTGGAAATACCGCCGGGATGCCCACTGGGAAGTGGTTGGGGAGTGAATGGGTTGTGGGTGGTAAGTTGTTTTGGAAGTGGGTGGAAAGTGGGAGGTAAGTGAATGTAAAGTGTGTGGAATGTGGCGGGAAGTTGGAGGGATGTGGGTGGGATGTAGATGGGAAGTGGGTGGGATGTGGGCGGGAAGTGGGTGGTATGTGGGTGGGATGTTGGACGGATGTGGGTGGAAAATTGGTGGGATTACGCTGTGCATTGGTTCTATACTGTTGAAGGCGCAGCGAAGCGCGACGGGATATTTGCTAGTCTCTATATATATAAAAGAAAGTGTCCTGATTCACTGACTGACTGACTGACTGATTGGCAATCATCGCACAGCCCAAACGGTAAGAGATAGAGGGCTGTAATTTTCACAGAAGTTTCTGTTGGTGGTGAAAGTGCGTACTAAGACGGGGTTTTGGAAAATTCCACCCGGAAAAGTCGGAAAAGCGTCGGAAAAGTTTGTATGGGAAAAATGCCATTTTTCATCCGATTGACTTGAAACTTGATTTGTAAGCTTAGTACGCGAAATAATTCGACAGGTGTTTTCCCGATTTTGGAAAATCCGCCCACGAGGAAAATTCCCGGAAAATTCTGCATGAAAACAACTAATTTTCATCCTATTGGCTTGAGACCCGGTTTGAAAGGAAGGTAGGTGAAATAAATTGAAATGCGATTTTCCGAAGTTGGAAAATTTAACCTAACGGTCGGAAAATTCCCGGAAAACTCTGCATGAAAAAACCATTTTTCATCCAATTGGCTTGAAACTCGGTTTGTAAAAACAAAATGCGAAATAATTTGAGTTGTGATTTTTCAATGTCGGAAAATTCGCCCACGAGGAAAATGGTCGGAAAATTCTGCATGCAAAAAACTATTTTTCGTCCGATTGGCTTGAAATTCGGTTTGAAAGGACAGAATACGAAATAGTTTGAAATGTGATATTAAAAAGTAGGAAAATTTGACCCAACGGTCGGAAAATTCCCGGAAAATTTTGCATGAAAAAATATTTGTCATCCGATTGGCTTGAAACTCGATTTGTAAGGACAAAATACGAAAAAATTTGAAATGTGATTTTTTAATGTCGGAAAATCCGCCCACGAGGAAAATGGTCGGAAAATTCTGCATGCAAAAAACTATTTTTCATCCGATTGTCTTGAAACTCGGTTTGAAAGGTCAAAATCGGAATTAATTTTTGTTTTTATATTCCGATATGGGAAATACCGCTGGGAAGCACACAGGGATGTTGGTGGAAAGTGGGTGGTAAGTGGATGTAAAGTGTGTGGAATGTAGCGGGAATTGGGAGCGATGTGGGTGGAATGTGGGAGGGATATGGGTGGGATGTGGGCGGTAAATGGGCGGGAAGCGGGTGGTATGTGGGCGGGAAGTGGGCGGAAAGTGGGTGGTACATGGGTGCCAAGTGGGTGGAATGTGGGTGGTAAGTGGATGGGAAGCGGGTGGTATGTGGGTGGGATGTGGACGGGAGTTTGTGGGATGTGGGTGGAGAGTGGGTGGGATGTGGATGGGAAGTGGGTGTATATTGGTTCTATACTGTTGAAGGCGCAGCGAAGCTCGACGAGTTATTTGCTAATGAAAGAAAAGTAATCTTTTATGGTTGTCTATAACAAACAATGATTTTTTAAGTACACACATTACGCTTCACAATTTCAACCCAAATTTATACAACTGACACGCGGACGAAGTCGCGGCGGGTTTTGCTAGTATTTAATAAATTTCTCAAAGTGTTTTGATAGCTGACTTCCATCCCAAATTGCGGCCTTGTTATCTTCAAAAAGACTTTTGATGACATAAATACAGGATGGTTCATTTAAGACTTTGAGTTGAATTTTGCTATAAAAAAAGAACGGCTCAATATTTTTCAGGTTGGTTATTGGAAAGGTTGATTCATGTCATTTATTTATGAAAAAGAATTTAGGTCAAATGACCTCCACGACTGACTTTGAAGTAATCCATTCGATTTACGCCATTTTTGAGAACATTTTCAATTGTTTCAGCACGAATTGTGCCTCGTCTCTAAACAAATTTTTACAGGAAAGTCATCAGAAACCTGGCCATTCGTCCCAGCATTAACATTGCGAATTTCAATCAATTCTCTGCCAAACCGGGTTTGTTGTTGTTTAAAGCAAATATTATCCGATTAAGAACAACTTTACCCATTACAGTAAAATTTGGCAAATTTTTTCTTAAGAATTTTGAGACCATTTTTCTCTTATTTTAAATTGAAGGCAACTTATTTTTTGAACAGTTTTATTCCCTCTGTGTACCTATCAAATCTTCATGATACCCAATTTTGTGTGCCGTTTCAATCAGGGGTGACATGACATTAAACACGTATGAAAAACTTTGATCACAATTTTGAAATAAAACTTTTTTGGGCCTTATGACCGGGTAAAAGCCAGTGGGTACCAGTACGGACGTTAAGTCCTTATTTGGATTTAAATTTTTTGACAACAAATTCACTTATATATAATCCGAACTTCGAAGAAAAGTTCTTAATATTCCTATGGCTGTACGGCAGGGGTGCCCAAGCCCATTCCACAAGCCATGCATTCGTCGTTGTTTTACGCAAAGGAATACATAATGCGTACACGGTCCACGCACCATAAGCCTACATAAACTAACAACAAATTCATATGCGTTCTCTCTTCTTTCTTTTCGATCTAAGGTTTTGTTGTTGGCCCAGCAAACACAAGATCTATCGTCTCTAGCAAATTGTTTCTTATGCGAAAAATCGGGTTTCTCTTTGTGTTTCTTGTGGTTGGTTTTGCTTATCTATATATATAAAAAAGTTCAACCTGACTAATTGACTGACTGACTGACTGACTGGTGACCGTCGCACAGCCTTAACCATAAAAGATAGGAAGATGAGATTTTCACAGTAGTTTTATCTTATGCTGAAAGTGAGTACTAAGAAAGAATTTTGGAAAATTCTGCCGGGAAGTGTGGACAATTCGCGGAAAACTTTTGTGTGAAACTTTTTTGTTTTTCATCCGATCAAGTTCAAACTCATTTTCAAAGATCTATATGAAAATTCGACAACAACTGCATACGAATCTTCCGGAAAATTCACACCCCTTGCGTAGAAAGTGGGCGGTAAAGGTTGTATGGGCGAAACTTTAGTTTCCAGCGATTAGCGCCAATTCATTTTCAAAATTACACATAACAAAACATAAGTTGTAAGCATAGTACGCGAAATAATTTGAAAAAAAAAAACCGCACTCGAGGAAAATGGCCGGAAAATTCTGAATCCAAAAAGTATTTATCATACGATTGGCTTGAAACTCGGTTTGTAAGTATAGAATACGAAATAGTTTAAAATGTTATATTCCGAAGTTGGAAATGTTGACCTGACGGTCGACAAATTCCCGGAAAATTCAGCATGAAAAAAAACTATTTTTCATCCGATTGGCTTGAAACTCGGTTTGTAAGGACAAAATACGAAATAATTTGAAATGTGATTTTTCAATGTCGGAAAAGCCGCCCACAAGGAAAATGGCCGGAAAATTCTGCATGCAAAAATTATTTTTCATACGATTGGCTTGAAACTCGGATTGTAATGTAATCAAAATGAGAATTTATTTTGTTTTTAATTTTCCGATGCTGGAAATACCGCCGGGATGCTCACTTGGAAGTGAATGGGATGTGGGTGGAAAGTTGTTTTGGAAGTGGATGGAAAGTGGGTGGTAAGTGGATGTAAAGTGGGTGAAATGTGGCAGGAAGTGGGAGAGATGTGGGTGGGATGTTAATGGGAAGTGGGCTGGAAGTGGACGGGAAGATGGCGGGAAGTGTGTGGTATGTGGGTGGCAAGTGGGTGGAATGTGGGTGGGATGTAGGTGCGAAGTGGGCGGAAAGTGGGAGGGATGTGGGTGGGATGTGGGTGGGAAATGGGTGGTATGGAAATGGGAAGTGGATGGGATGTGGGTGGAATGTGGCGGTAAGTGGTAGGGATGTGGGACGAATGTGGGTTGGATGTGGGTGGCAAGTGGGTGTAACGTGGGTGGCATGTAGGCGGGAAGTGGGTGGTATGTGGGCGGGAAGTGGGTGGCATGTGGGTGGGTAATGGGTGGTATGGAAATTGGAAGTGAATGGAATGTGGGTGGAACGTGGCGGTAAGTGGGAGGGATGTGGGTAGGATGTGGGTGGGATGTGGGTGGCAAGTGGGTGTAATGTGGGTGGGATGTAGGTGGGAAGTGGGCGGGAAGTGGGTGGGATGTGGGTGGGAAGTGGGTGGGATGGAAATGGGAAGTGGGCGGGATTGAAATGGGAAGTGGATGGGATGTGGGTGGAATGTGGCGGTAAGTGGGAGGGATGTGGGTGGGATGTGGTCCTGTAGTGGGTGGTAAGTGTGTGTGCGTTGATTATACACTGTTAAAGGCGCAGCGAAGCGTGACGGGCTATTTGCTATCTTTATATATAAAACTGTTCAACCTGACTGACTGACTGACCGTCGCACAGCCTAAACCATAAGAGATAGGAAAACGAGATTTTACCAGTAGTAGTTTTATCTTTTGCTAAAAGTGAGTGCTAAGAACGGATTTTGGAAAATTCTGTCGGGAAATGTGAAAATTTCGCGGTTTTTTGTTTTTCATCCGATCAAGTTCGAACTCATTTTCAAAGATCTATATGAAAAATCAACAACAACTGCAAACCAATCTTAAGGAAAATTCACCCCCATTGGGTGGAAAGTGTGTGGTCAAGGTTGTATGGGCGAAACTTTAGTTGCCGGCGACTAGCTCTAAACTCATTTTCAAAATTACACAAATCAAAACATAAAAAAGTGACTTTAAAATTTTGGAACATCTATTCCCAAAGTCGGAAAATTCGCGGAGAACTGGTGTAAGAAACTTTTTTGTTTAATTTCCGATCAGATTCAAACTCATTTTAAAAAGATCTATATAAATTCAACTATGTTCCAATTTTCCGGAAAGTCCCGCCCGGAAAAGTCGTAAAAGTTTGTATGTTAAACATTTTTCTTTCATCCGATTGACTTGAAACTTGGTTTGCAAACATATTACGCAAAATAGTTCGACACGTGTTTTACCAATTTCGGAAAACCCGCCCACGAGGACATTGGGCGGAAAAAATTCTGCATGCAAAAAACTATTTTTCACCTGATTGACTTGAAACTCGGGTTGTGAGAATAGTAAGTGAAATAAATTGAGATGTGATTTTCCGATGCTGGAAAATTTGACTCAAAGACCGGAAAATTCCTGGAAATCTCTGCATGCAAAATACTATTTTTCTCCCGATTGACTTGAAACTCGGTTTGTAGGGATGAAATACTAAATAATTTTGGAATTTGTGTGGGAGGTGGGTGGGTTGTGGGCGGGAAGTGGGCGGGATGTGGGCGTGAAGTGGAAGGGATGAGGGTTGGATGTGGGCGGAAAGTGGGTGGGATGTGGGTGAGAAGTGGGTTGGATCTGGGCGGGAATTGGTTGATGAATGGGTGGGATGTAGGCGAGAAGTGGGTGGAAAGTAGGTGGGAAACGGGAGGACGTTCTGTAAGAAGTAGATGGGCAGTCGGTAGGTTGTTGGTGGGATGGGGGTAGTAAGAACGGAGCAGCAAAGTCGTAACGGTGAAAAAGAAAGGTAGTAAAACGTTAATTTCGAGACTATGTATGTATGATTCGACTTCTGGGCTCTACAGAGGAAACAAATTTATAGAATTTTTTTTCAGTTTGGTAAATATTTGACTCTCACGATTGACTTCAAACTGATTCTGATATTGGTTCTATACTGTTCAATGCGCAGCGAAGCGCGACGGGCCATTTGCTAGTCTATATATATAAAAAAGTTTAACCTGACTGACTGACTGACTGACTGACTGGTGACCGTCGCACAGCCTAAACCATAAAAGATACGAAGATGAGATTTTCACAGTAGTTTTATCTTATGCTGAAAGTGAGTACTAAGAACGGATTTTGAAAAATTCTGTCTGCAAATGTGAAAAATTCGCGGAAAACTGTTCCCCCTGGGTGGAAAGTGGGTGGTCAAGGTTGTATGGGCGATACTTTTGTTGCCAGTGATTAGCTTGAAAGTAATTTTCAAAGTTTCAAATACTAAAACATAAACAAAGTGACTTTCAAATTTTGGTAAATCTATCCCCAAAGTCGGAAAATTCGCGGAAAACTGTTGAATGAAATTTTTTTGTTTTTCATCCGATCAAGTTCAAACTCATTTTCAAACCTCTATATGAAAATTCAACAAGAAATGCATACCGATCTTCCGGAAAATTCACCCCCCCTGGGTGGAAAGTGGGTGGTCAAGGTTGTATGGGCGAAACTTTTGTTGCCAGCGATTAGCGCCAAACTCATTTTCAAAATTACGCATAACAAAACATAAGTTGTAAACATAGTACGCGAAATAATTTGACACGTGTTTTCCCGATTTTGGAAAATCCGCACACGAGGAAAATGGCCGGAAAATTCTCAATCCAAAAAAGTATGTATCATACGATTGGCTTCAAACTCGGTTTGTAAGTATAGAATACGAAATAGTTTAAAATGTTATATTCCGAAGTTGGAAAACTTGACCTGACGGTCGAAAAACTCCCGGAAAATTCTGCATGAAAAAATCTATTTTTCATCCGATTAGCTTGAAAATCGGTTTGTAAGGTGAAAATACGAAATAATTTGAAATGTGATTTTTTTATGTCGGAAAATCTGCCCACGAGGAAAATGGCCGGAAAATTCTGCATGCAAAAACTATTTTTCATACTATTGCCGGATGCTCACTGGGAATTGAATGGGATGTGGGGGGAAAGTTGTTTTAGAAGTGGGTGGAAAGTGGGTGGTAAGTGGATGTAATGTGGGTGAAATGTGGCGGGAAGTGGGAGGGATGTGGGTGGGATGTTAATGGGAAGTGGGCGGGAAGTGGACGGGAAGAGGGCGGGAAGTGGACGGGAAGAGGGCGGGAAGTGGGTGGTATGTGGTTGGCAAGTGGGTGGAATGTGGGTGGAATGTGGCGGTAAGAGGGAGGGATGTGGGTGGGGTGTGGGAGGGATGTGGGTGGTATGTAAATGGGAAGTGGGTGGGATTTGGGCGTTACGGGGGGGGGAGGAGGAGTGTGTGGTATGTGGGTGGTAAGTGGGTGGAATGTGGGAGGGATGTGGGTGGCGTGGTGGGAAATGGGAAATGGGGGGGGGGGGGGGGGGGGGGGAAGGTGATTTGGGCTAAAATGGATGGGGGTGGGGGGGGGGGGGGGGGGGGGGGGGGGGGTGGGGGTGGGGGGATGTGTGGAGGGGGGGATGGGGGTGATAGGTGGGGGGTTGGGTAATAGGGAAGTGGGTGGGATGTTGGTGGGATGTAGGTGGGAATTGGGCGGGGTGGGGGGGTGGGGGGGGGGAATGTGGAAGTGGGTGATGTGGGCCTGATTATGGTGTTAAGTGGGTGTGCTTGGGGGGATTGTTTTTAATTTTTTTTTTTTTTTGTGTTCTTGGGAAAAAAATATATATTTGCGGTAGTTTTAAAGATTTGAGGCTCCATTTTGGGAAAAGTGGTTGCATAAATCCTTTCATTGCGAGTCTCCCATTTTTTTAATGAAAATGATTCAGCATTGATTGCATATCTTGTTAGAAGATCCACAAATCAATCCATTTCTTCGACGTCTGGCGCTCTCCAGAATTTTGAGAACAATCTTGTTCTTATTTAAAGAAAAGGCAACAGGACTTTCTCCCTCTGTGTAGCTTTGGAAAGTTTAGCCCATTTTCTCCCACTACCCAAATTAATTGCAAATGAGAACAGCTCGATATTTCATACTGGCCGAAATAATAATTTTTTAATTACCCAAAAATTTAGAAATATAAGTTTGTGTTTCGTGTGGTGTGTATAAAATGTAAAAAAATATAAATTTATCAACTGCAACAAAGAACAGAACGACGGGTGGTAAAAACTTGATCAACATAAACCAGAAAACGTAATTATTTCTAGTCGGTGCGTGCGCGGACGGTCACCGACGCTGGGCTCCACTCTTTCACCACAACCTTTCCCATTGAGCGGGGCAAGGTTTTTGTGATACTGCGGATTTCCTCATCATTCTTTTCCATATCTCCTTCTGTGGGAAATTACTTGTCAGTTGACCTTGTTTAAAGTTTTAGGTCTCTCTCTACTTACCCGACTTGCAGCTTACTTCGTAGGAGCTTTCTTCTTCCTTCTGCTCCACCTTGGGCTTGTCTGAATCCTTCTGGAAAACGAGTACGGTCAACTGGGTTAGCTGTATGTGTAATCTCACGCTTTCTACTTACGATTTTTTTGATTGCTTTCTTTTGCACGAAGAACCAATAACCGTATGCCCATACGCACAGGCATATGAACATAAGTAAAAAAAGGCAGCATGTTATGTCCTCCGACTCCTCAGGGTGCGGGAACCATGTATCTAGTACGATGTGTATCATCAAACTGCAACGTCTGACAACTCCCATCAATCCAGCTGGGAATAAAGAAAGGGGAGAGGGGCATAGGATTTGCAATTAAAAACTTAAAATCTGCGCAGCAAAAGCAAATAAAATGCAATTAGCAAGATTTTAATTAATTAACTAGTAAGTACAGTGAAGCTTATTGTGGGAAGGCATTACACACACCATCTAGTACTTAAGTCTAACTTAGGCACTGCCCACTGTACCCAAACAATGTACTGAAAGTAGTTTCGCATGAAACAGGAACAGCAGGAGTCAGGTGTTTGCTTTCGCCTGGCGAGGACATGTGCCAGTTTACAGACTCGGGTCTCCTCCCCTCACATGGAACAGTTGTCTTTTGATTATCTTGCGCCACGCACAGACAATGCGAGTGTGGAGGTGGAAAGCAGAGCCAACTCCTTTTGGCAAGTCCACACCAGAAGTAGAAGCAGCTGCCAACAACAGCAAAGTGCAATTATCGCAACATATCTTAAGGCTTACATCGTCATTGGCGGCTGGGGTGGGTCAGGACTGGGACTGTGCCACAGGTGTGCCAGAGTCCTTGTGTGTATGTCTACTGTTTACCCAAGTGCTTTGTATTGAAGTGCATTTTCGCATATAATTTGTAGTTCTTTGCTATTTCATTTTTGAACAGAGCGCTTTACCCAAAGCCTTACCTACACCCAGCCAGGAGACAACAGACAACAGCCAACAGTGATTTGCCCGGGTCTGGTCTTGATTGGTCCATTTTGGGACTGTCTGGTAGGCCAGATGCCGATTAATGAACCCAAAAACGGGATCGAGTTGGAAAATCTATGAAAATCTATGTAAAATGTGTAAGTCTCCCATCTCCCTGTACCAAGTCTCCCATCTGCCTCTACCCAATCTTCCCTTTACTAAGTCTTCCCTTTACCAAATCTTCCATTTACCAAATCTTCCATTTACCAAATCTTCCACTAACCAAATCTTTCTTTTACCAAATCTTCCATTTACCAAATCATCTATTTACTAAATCTTCCCTTTACCAAGTTTCCCTTTACCAAGTCTTCGCTTTACCACGTTTTCCCTTTTCCACGTCTTTCTTCTACTAGTCCTACTCTACAAGTCCTCCTCTACTAGTCTTCCTCTACTCCAGTACAAATTTTGTGTTCTGAAGTATCTTCAGTGTCCACAAGTCTCTTCAGTGTTCACCAGTCCGTTCAGTTTTCACAAGTCCCTTCAGTTTTCACAAGTCTCTTCAGTTTTCACAAGTCTCTACAGTGTTCGCAAGTCTCTTTAGTGTTCACAAGTCTCTTCACTGTCCCCAAGACTCTTTACTGTCCCCAAGTCTCTTCAGTGTTCGAATGTCTCGAACACCCCTGCTGGTAGTCGAGCCGCAAAAGCTTACAAAATACGACAACGCACAGCGCAGCGGCATAACTCAGGTGATGGTACACCCAGGAGACGGCTTGTTGGAGTTGGAGAGCAAGACATTCAAACGTTGGAATTAGATCGGAAGTTATGCGAATGTCAGAAGCTGCTGCCGTTGATTGGTGATGAGGTAAAAAATTGTTACCGTTTCGAATGCGGATTAAAAATCAGACAAGAAGCAGATCATCATCTGCAGCAGCAGCAATAACGATTCAATTGACTGAGTACCCCTCCCTCCCTCTCTAATCAGCAACATTTCAAGTAGCCTTTGAAAAGGATTAAACAAATAAATGACTTGCCAAAAGTCAAAAGGGGTTGGAAAAAAGCACAAAATTAATGGAGAAATGGAGAGAAAAAAGAAAATCATTTGATTTTTAATTACGCTGATTTTTTATACTAGAACGGAAACAGCTTGGTAATTGAAATTAACGCCGTTAAACCGTTTTTTTTTTTATATTTGGTTGCCTTCTTCAGTATTTTAACTGGCGACTGTCATCGTATTGGCCGCCACGAAAAGTGGGCAACAAGTTGACATCTAAAGTGCCTAAAATTTTTTTTGATTAAGTGTGACAAACTGTGGGCGAAACAATCAGTCAGTCAGGCAGTCGGTCGCTGGAAATTAATTTTGCAAAGGTTACGGGGTTATTTTGTAACTTACAAAAGTCTCCTTCAGCTGCATCTAAAAAGCGGAGCGCGTTCTTGATGGTATTCCACATGTTTGAGCTGCGTTCGATGGTTCACCGTATGACAGTAGAAATTTCACGGCACAGGTTGCTGCAAAAGACACTTGCGTAATTGCGTTAGACAAGCACAGGCGGTAGATGATTACGTCAGAAGTAACGTTGCTGCAAAAGATACTTGATTGTTGCTGCACTTTTATGCCGAAGAGATTTTCTTACCGTTAAAGATCAAGATTGCGGTTCAAGATTGGATCAGTATATAAAGCAAATATGCGATACACGTCACGACGTCACACTACGTTAATGCTGCAAAAGACACTTACGTAATTGTTGCTTAACTTTTATGCCGAAAACATTTACCGTGGAATATTAGCTGCACCTCAACTTCACGATGTTCGATCCAAGTCACGAAGTCACAAAACGTTAATGCTGCAAAAGACACTTACGTAATTGTTGCTTAACTTTTATGCCGAAATAGTTCTTTCCAGATCAGGTATACATATATATATATAATGGTTGATTCGTAGATATATAATGCTTGATGAATAACGATGCACTTTTCTTTTGCTGCAAAAGACACTTTTGTTGTTTTTGCTTTAATTTTATGCCGAACAGTTTTTCTTACCTTAGAAAAAATATATTTAAAATATTTTTTTTTTTGCTTGTTAGAACGTTATTTATCAGATGCTAGGAGTCAACTGAATATTTTTGTAAACCGACTTGGTGCCTAGCCCTTTGACAGTTGGCAAATCGAGTGACAGTATAATCACAGCTACCTTTTCAATGGTTTTTATTTATTTAATCTATATAAAAAATAAATTTAATTCACAAGTGCCAGCTTATGTTTTGCTCACATTAATATATAAGTTCTTAGTTTTTCTGCACAATTTTGTTCAGAACCTTTTTGTGGCACGGTCTCCAAATTGTGGGGTCTCTAATACCCTCTTTTGTCTTGGCTAATCGTGTATCAAAGATTAGTAAGTCGGAAAAATTCAATAATTGACTACGAACTACAATATCAAATACACATTCAAAAAACCGCTTGCAACACATTGTGTAGAAGCGGCCGCTCCCCAAATTTTGAAGGAGCGACAGCGAAGCTATTTTCATTAGAAATGCTGCACATTTCAAACATTTTAACAGACATGAGACTAACTATAAGACCGACACTGAGAACTGCGCTCACTTACACAGACACTTTCTGGAGAACTGATAGTTACATAGTTTAAGACTCCACATCACACAGTGCAGACTTGTCGAAATTGTAAGTTGAGTGTTTTCGTACATTTTTATTAATGATTGTTTATTATTGGTGTGTAATTTTTGTAGTTTCGCCCTGAAGACGGTTGTCGAAGATCAACCGAAATATTTTGGTGAAAAAAGATATATAATTTTCTTTTTTTATTAGCTTGAGCTCAAGCCGGAGAGCATTTATCTATATTTATTTTCTATTTCTTAAATTGAGGGTGTTTTTTAAACGTTGACTACTTTAAGTGTGACCAGGGCCGATTGGCCACTTTCATCATACTTTTTTTTTATATCTAAGCACAATCAAACCCAGAAGCTTTCGCTTTACGATCACTTTGTTTTACTGTTTTTTTAAGAGCATTAATATTTTGCTTTAGAGTTTGCAGAGCATGGAAGTTTTTCTCGTCAGGGCGACTTGCTGAGACGATTGATTTAGCTTTCTCAGTCTGTCTGTCCATCGTCTGTTTTGTACGCAAACTAGTCTCTTAGTTTTAAGCTTAGCTATCGAGCTCAAATTCTTCTTTTTCCTGCACGCTGCTTTCGAAACTGATCGGATTCCGGGGTGTCCTGGAAACCTATGGAGATTTTGGCCTCGGTTGGTTTACAAATCGCTCGAAAAATCCGTCGGTGTCATAGAACTTCAAGAGATTTCATTTTCTTATTTAAAAAATTTGTTTGGAAGGTTTGTGTCTATCTCTATCAAATCTCTAAACAGGGTTGCCTTTTCTCGCAAAAAAAAAAAAACTACCATTTTAAAGTTATGAGTTAATTTTATGTTTAAACTTAATTTATTTTCATATTTTTTATGTTTTATGATGCATTTTTAAATTATAATTCAAATTCAATATTCCCCAAAATTAAAAGCAAAATATTATTTAAAAATATTTTTGCTTCAATCATGTAATAGAACTTGGCAACTCCTTCACAGATGGTTACACCAAAAATAGAGGGTGCTTTATGTGGTTTTTATACCCGTTACTCGTAGAGTAAAAAGGGTATACTAAAGTCGTGCAAATGTATGTAACAGGCAGAAGGAATCATTTCCGACCATATAAAGTATATATATTCTTGATCAGCATCAACAGCCGAGTCGATATAGACATGTCCGTCTATCCGTCTGTCCGTCCGTCCGTCCGTCTGTTTGAACACCTAGATCTCGGAGATGGTAAGAGATAGAGGTTTGACATGTATGGAACAAATGCTTCTTTTATCTGCACGCAGATCAAGTTTATTTCAAATTTTGGCCACGCCCCCTTCCGCGAAAAAACGTTATATCTCCTACAGTTTTGAAGATAGACGATTCGTACCTTTTAAAGATAGTTAGTAATTAGCAAAATGAATCGAAAAAATGATAAAGATCGGATGAACGGTTCTCAAGTTATGAGAAAAAATATGAAAAATAGCCGAGTTAAAAAAGTGTTGCATACTTTTCAGATGTTCACCCTTAGGAACGCAGGAACACTGTTAAACATGTTTTTTCATGAGTAACGGGTATAACGAAGTCGGTTAGAGCCGACTTAAACTTACGCTCTCGTTTTGTCTAGTAAAGACTGAAGAGAAACGTCAACATTCTCCTTGGATTGCTCATGTCGAGAAATTAGTCTTCAAAATTGCATTTATTGTTAAAATATGTTTACTTTGTACTTCGAACAAAACGCGTTTTCTTTTACGAGGGGTGCCATTATTCCTGTTCCTGTTTAATTATTATTGTGTTTCACGTAAATTTGGCAATTTTTAAAACCAAGTTGACGTAAAATGACAAGTCTACTGGGAGCACGCTTTACACAGTTGTAATAAAAAAATCAAGAATAGACAAAGTCAGAGAAACGGCATATATAGATATCGCATCTCATAAAAACTTTTTCTTTTAGGATTCAATGTCAGCTCCCGTTTTTATCTATAAATATTTGCTCTTAGCCGTATATCTTATTTATAAAACGTATAGCTATACTTACAATATTTGTATCCTCGTGAGGGTACAAATATCAAAAACACCGCATAGAAGGAATCATCTCCGACCATATAAAGTATATACACCAAGAAAAAATCGACCATCCAAAACCCAGCACAAGCGGGCGGCTCCTACTTGAACGATCTCGTTCGTGAATTATCGTTCACAAAACAGACCTGATGTTTACGGAAAAACACCACTCAAAAGTTTTCTTACTAAAACTAACACAAATCACAACAGAAGTGCGAACATCGCGCATTGAGAAATGTTTTACATGCTAAAATAATTATTAATATTTAAAAACAAAAAGAAAAAATAAGTAAAAACAACAAGATAATCTTCGCCTACACGCTGACTTGAGCTCTTATTTTTTCCGCCCAAGTAAAACGTTCAACGCAAAGCCTTTAGCAAAAAGCTCTCAGTTACTAAAGCTTTGCCTTAATAATGCAATTCGCCGCATCGTCTCAAGCGAGGCCAGTAGCCGCGATGGTAGCGACGCCGACTCTTGCCGCGAGGTTCTGAGTTCGATCCCCAGAGTAAGATGACAAAGTCAAAAAAAAAAATCAGAAAGAAAACTAATTTAAGTTCAAATGATAAATAAATTTATTTTTGAGTCAAATCAAAAACATTTAAAAGCTTTTTTCAGCGTTTATTTTGCGACCACAAAATGTTCCTAAATCATGCCCAAGCCGTTCATAAAGTAAGCACAAAATGTTCCTAATATGACACCCGCTGTTCACGGTTCAAGAAAAAGCGGGATTACTCAACTTTTGTCAACGAATGGGCTTGATTTCGGTAGATTTAGAACGATTTGTTTTCTTAGTGTAGCTGCCATAGAAATTATCGGTCGGAAAATGGGTTTTAGTCGGAAAAATCGTTTTTTTTCTCAATATTACTGCTCTCAATTACAGTCATGGTAAATATTAAATGTTTTTAAGCTGATCTGCGAAATTTGGTCGAAATCGCTAACCGTTAAGACAAGCGTTTTCAAGTGTATCAAAACTTCGGCACAGACGAAGTTAGCCGAAATTGCCTCACTCGTTTTTTTTGTTTGTGCCGGCCTTTGTGTCCCCCATTAGATTGTGTTTTTTTTGTTTTTTTTTTTCGTTTTTTATTTGTTCGGGCCTTTGTGTATTTTTTCCCCCCTCAGTGGCCTACCACCTCCTTCCATACCTGTCCATTCCCCTGTACCGGGTGGCTCCAACCCAGATGATATGGGACCACGTGACATGTTTTTGGCGGTCTCGCCGCGACAACAGATACAGCACCGTTTCTTTGGGCTGTAACGAACCTATTGATTGCCGGCTTACGCTCAGGGCAGTTGCTGGTCGCTCCAACAAATTTATTTTGCGGAGTTGGTGGTAAAATAAGAAGACGGTTGGAGTTCGATTTTTAGTGCCGGTTTATTGGCCTTAGAATACTAAATATACACTAGGCGACTTAACACTTAGTTTGCTTATTGTCTAATTTTTGCTTATAGCGAGATGGCTTCACCCCGGACTAAACTCAACTTCTCCTTCGTTGTTCTGGTTATCAGACCGTGCAGGCCTCACGATTCGCCTGGACACGCTTGCTATTCGCAAAACTCGCCGGCTCTCGTTTCCACCGCTCTGCTCGGGGTCTGTTGACTACGGGTTACTTGACAGGAGGCGGAGATGGCTACCTATCTCTGGCACACGATTCGCCCGGACACGCTTGCAAAATTTCGCAAAGCTCGACAACTCTCGTTTCGTCCCGCACAGTATGAGGATCCCAACCAACTTTGCTCGCACTCACTCTGTCACTCTCCCACGATGGATCCTTGGTTCCGCCGGTTAGACTCCTTTCCGCGTTTTCTCGTTCATTCACTCGCTTTGGACTCGCGCACTCGCTTGGATTCACGCACTGGACTGACACTCGGGTTGAAATGACTCGCACTCAGACGTTTTCTTGTTAGAACCTCGTCTTCTGTGCCGCGCGTCCTTTAATAGGCATAGGCCTGGCTCGGCTGCGCATTTGCATGACGTTAGTTGCCCGGTCCCGTTGTTGCCATGCGCCGCTGGTTCAGTGGAAATTTCCACTGGCCTTCTCCTCTGCGTCCGCTGTCTCTTTTTCCTGCGCAACTTCAACGGTTTTTTAACAAAGTTTGCGCTCTGCTGAGTGCTTCAACTATACATCCGTTATCCTCGCCTTCGCCTTGTCCCTGTGGTCCTGCTTCCAATTCGCCGCATTTCGTTAACCCTTGTGTGGCCAACAAGTTTTCGGCCTACGCTTACACATTAAAGGTTTTTCATTTAATTCTAGCCATAAATATAAATCTAATTACAAATATATCTTACATTTACTATTCTTAACTGATACCCTTACTCTCCATTGTGAGACTTCAAAATAAAGTCCTTTGGTAAACCAAAAGAACTCTCGATTCCCTTGCACTTCCCTGTCCGTCTACACTGTTCGTCTGTTCCAGTTTCAAATTTGAACATTTAACCGTTACATTACCGTTTCCCGAATTCCCCTGTGACAGTTTCCCACCCGGTGACATTTCCCCTTTGTGGAATTTCCCTCTCATTGAAATTTCCCCTTCCTGCCTAACTTCCCATTTTCCCCATTCCCCATATTCACGAGCAGTGTGACCCCCTCACGTGATCGTGGCTTTACACGCGGTGCCTAACTCCCATCACTACTACCGGCATGCAATTATTCATGGGTGTTCTAGAAATCTCTAGAGATTTTCGTATGAGCGACTGCACTTCAAACTAAACTGTGTTATGTATCGACTTTTTTCCAGTCCAACTATCGGTTGCCGGTAGCTAACGGTAGCTAACGGCTGGCTCAGGGGTGAGCACGACCCCGATATATGGACAATCGGATAACAAAAAAATAATATATATTTTATTTCTTTTTTCTAGAACTATTACCCGGTCACTTGCCTCGCTACTACCTTCGGATCTATCTGTGGGCAGGCATATGTTGTGCCTTGCCTTTGACGTTGCCCTCCCTACCATTAGTTGGCTGCCAAATTGTTGTTGGCCAACTCCCTATTCTCCTCATTTTCGCCTTAAGTCATATTTATCTCACCCCATCATACATCAAAGACATTTCTTTTCCTATCCTGGGTACTACAGGGACGTATACATGGTAAGTAAATAAATAATAAATAAATAAATAAATTTATGACAGATACTTAGAGCTAGGGAATATTTAATATGGGTGCATAATTTTTTTTTTGGTAGGTTATTTTACGTTTTAAGTTGTAGTATGAGCATAAGTTTTCTGTGTTTCTATTAAGTTCTTAATAAATAAATAAATAAATAAACTTTTTAAATATGTACATGTATGTATTGCGTGATTATTTTAATTTCGGCATTCGGCCAAATTTTATTATATGTATGTAAGATTGGTATGATGTGTTATTCAGCCTCTTTTGACAAGCAAAAAAAACTCTCTGTTGCCTGCTCTGCCAAAAAGCTTAAGGCCCAGACAGCCTTATAACCGCTGCTGATTTTCTTTTTATATGTTTAGCCAATATAAAAATAATAGAGAGTATAAAAACCTGGGCCACCTGGAGGTGGTGGCCAATCTTTTCCCCCGGTGACCTGTCGTCTCGGTGACTTGTCTGGTCTTAATTGAGTTGATGTTCGTCGGCTACACCTGCACAAACTCCCAAAATATTAGTGGCCACTCATACACTTTACTTAACTAACTCACCGAGCCGGGAAATCTTTCACTTAAAACTTACAATTTTAAATACTTTATAAATTTGGCCGCTGGCTTATTCCAGAACTTTTTCGTCTTTACTTTCTTTGCCCTTGAAAGCGACTGATCTTTCTCTCCTCTTTCCAGGGCTTCGACCTCAGTTCCGGACTCACTTTGAATAGTCCAATTGAAAAGCTGGGAAATTTTCTAACCACGGGAATTTTCCCAGGGATGCAAACCGGTTCTGAACCGAACCGGTTTTGAACCGAACCGAACCGCTTTTTTCGCTCGGGAACCGAACCGTAAACCGAACCGGTGTGTTTTCAAAAATGCTGAACCGAACCAAAAACCGAAAATTAAAATGGTTCGGTTCGGTTCACTTCAGCTAGGTATTGAGTTACTTGCGAATAGTAAGAAAAATCAGCAATTAGCTTTACAATATTGCGAAAATACTTGGAAAAGCAGAGTTGTAAAAAAACTAAGAACATCAACCTTATTAAATTTGGTAAGGACCCAAGATTGTAATTAGCCAAGTCTTGATTGTATTTTCAGTTGGGGGTAAACTTACTTTAAACTCAAAAGTAAATTTTTATCTTTAATTGAGATTGGCTTGAAACAGAAAATGTGTATGAGTATTTCTATGGCTGGCAGGCCTGCAAAATTCATGTTGAAGAAAAGGGAGGACGACATAGCTCAGTAATTGTCAACTCTTTGGAAAAAAAGGCTCCGCCTGTTTTTGAATTCGATTGCTTAGATTCCTGGAATCAAACTTGCTATCAGAAGAAGGAAAAAGGTAGCTAAGTCTCCTTTAATGTTAATAATATTATTTGGATAATTCTTTGAACTCGATAAGTAAATCGAGTTGGAAATACTTGCCAAACAACTCAGTAATAGGGATTCAATTCCATGAAAAAGTACAATATCGATTGTTAGCGTTTACCTAAGAATATTAAATTTTGGAATATTTACAGCTCAAATAGTCTTAGCAGTTCCACGCACACAAGTGTCAGTAGAATGAACATTTTCCACATTGGCGATTGTTTTGTCAGACGCTCTTAAGTCTTTCAATATCGATGAAAATATACTAAGAGATATATTATTATTAAGTCTTAACTAAAATTCCATCATATTGAATTTAATTTAGGTTTTTTAAAATCTATATTATTCCCTGTTGTTTTGAAAATCAAATATACAAGTATAATATAACTATTGAAATGGAAATGTCTTCATGAAAAGAACCAGTCTCATCTATCAAAGCAAATTTCGAATTTATTAAGAAATAAATGTTTATTGTTTAATAGGGTGTGTTCCCAGATCGAAGTCGGTTTCCGAATGAACTTATGGATTTCGAATTAAAATTGTTTAAGTTTATATGTGAAGTGCCTAATATGTCAGAGATTACTTGATGAGATCAAAAAAAATTGTAATTATTTGACAGTTTTGATCCGCTTGGCTTTCAGTAGTCGATTTTAAACCGTCAAAGTTTCTAAACAATATCAAGTGACCAAAGTTGTTTTCGTCACTTGATATGTAAAGTTTTAGGATTTCAAATTCGTAATTTTGTACAAGCCCGATTAACTGAAAACCGTAGTCTTTGTTAATGAATAATCCGAGTACTTGTATCACAAATATGTTTCTTTAGTTAATTGAACCGAACCGAACCGAACCGAACCGAAACCGCGGTTCAGTAAGCCCCAAAAACCATGCAATGAACCGAACCGGCGGTTCGAAAACTGTGTGAACCACTGAACCGAACCACTACTTATTTTCAAGTGGTTTGCATCCCTGAATTTTCCCCTCCCCTATTTCCCCCGAGACATACGATCTCCGCCAAGCCATCGCTATACCAATTTACCGATATATCGATATCTCAATGCTGCGCATCTCAAAAAAATAGTCATGACTCGTGATGCCACAACAATTTGTTTGTTTTCATTTATGTCGCCATAACTAGTCCGTAACAACTGAGACTACTTTATTTGCGAAGAGCCAAGAATCAGACCGCCTACTAGATTATGTGGAAGGAAAACTGTACGCTTCAAATCTACTTGACTTTGAGTAGGCGGTTTGAAATCGCTCAACTTTTGACATCTAATCTAGTAGCCGGTCATTTTTGAGCCTCTTATAGGCTTTTTACACTGAGCACTTCTAACATCTAACAACCAACATCCTGAGTTCAAATGCTTAATAACCATTTGCTATGCCAACACTTTTAAACTTTTGTTTTGTAGAAATGTTAAGTGGGTCGATGTCTAATAGGTAAAAGCTACAAAGACAGCAAGTTCCGCCATGGGAAATATTTATGACTCAGGATGTTGGATGTTAGATGTGCTCAGTGTGCAAAGCCTATTAACATATAAATTCAAACAGCTTTTATATGAAATGCTAACGTTTATACGAAAACCGCTAGAGATTTCTGGTCTTCATCAACCGCTCTGCTGCTCCTCATTAAACACCCGAATGCCCATCCGTCTAAATTTTAGCCGATAGCGCCCGGATGCTCCCGCCAAGATGTGAGCCCGCCGTCTGGTTCCACACCACATCGGCGAACCCACGCCTTTGTACGGCCTCCCGCACTTCCCCAGGCCAATCGCCTGGTGTCAGCAAACGCCATCGTGCTGGTGCTGCGGGGCACTTCTCCTGTTCGTCCTCCGCCTCCGAAATTATTGAGGGTGGCGGTGCTGGCCTTTCCGCCCTCTTTGGGCAGGACAGCTGCCTCAGAAAAATCGGCCTAAAGCCCGGACGCTGTTGTTGCTGCTCGGCTGGGAGCTGCTGCTGTTGCAGCTATTGCTGCTCTGTTGGAAGCTGCTAATTTTGCTGCTGCGTCTGTTGCATCGGCCTCCGCTGGTGTTCCCCGCCCCTGGGCGGACTTTGGGGCAGCTCCGTGATCGCTATAGAGCCCTCTGCACCAACCACCACCACCGGCTCGTGCCAGGTAAGCACCAGCGCCGCGTGATGCTCCCAATGGGTGCCTCAGAAAACGGATCGTTTTACGCGCGTGAGGATCGGCTCCTCCTCGGTTGGACCTGGAGGCTTCGACTGTTCTGCCTCTGGCCGTGCCTCCGTCTCCTCGTCGTCCGAGATGAGGATGATATTGGGGTCCAGATACGGAGACGACGGTCGCCCCCACGCTGCAGCGGCCTCTCGCTCTTCGGGCCGCAGGCTTAACGGCGACAGTAGCCTCTCGGTCGCGTCTGTCTGAGCCAGCTGCTGGTCCTCCTCCTCCACGCCCGACGCCTGAGAGGGCGAGCCTCTTGACGTCGTCCACGTGGCGTCATCCATGGACCGCGGAGGCGTCGTGTTCGCCGAGGCGCTCGACCTGATTGGCGATGTTGCCAAATCGAGGACATCATCGCGCCTGGGCACCACGAGCCGCCGCTTTAAAGTCCTCCCTCTTGCCCCGGATTTCGGCCGTTTGGCTAAAAATGGCAGCCGTCTGTGCAGCCATTGCGCACGCCTCGCCCGCTAACGTGCTGGCCCGGCGGCTGGGATCGGCTCGGTCAGCCCTAACCCTATCCGTCCGGCTAGAGGCACCTTCCTTACGTTTTTCGTATCCGCTCTGCATGGCTTATGATTTGGGTTTGAACATGCAATTTTGTCACATGTGCTCAACACCGTAGCCTCTGCCGCTGCGCTGTCGCCGGCACCGTTGTTTGAAGCTCAGCTCTGCACAGACGGTGGCGGCACAGGATTAACGGCTCTATTAATGTCTGTTATCTCGCTCGCACCTACGGTAGCAAAGGCTCTCTGTCTGTTGCCTTTAAGCTGGCTATTTTCGCCGCTTCTTAACCCTATACTGGCCGCTGGCTATTTCGTGACCATGTTGAGTTTTTTGTATCCCTTGAAATTTTTCTTTAAAACTTTGGCTTCTGTTGGTTTTCTTTTTGTTTTTTTTTTTTCCAATTATGTTTGTAGTAGATCTTTCCAATTGAATTCTTTTTTCCCGTTTTATTTCAACAAATGTTTATTATTTCTTTGTTGTTCTATTTTTCCCAAGTTAGGTTTGTAAATCTTTCTAATTGTTATTTTTTTCTCATATATTTTTGTTTGCTTATTTTAACAAAATGTCTGTTTCAATGACCCACCCTGGGAGTACTGACCGACAGAACATTTCAGTTGCATTTTACTCTTGACATTATAGTGGTATTCCTGAAAGTTGATTTGCTTTTGATTTGCTTTCGCGAAAGCAAGAGCAAAGCAGTTGGTGGAGCGACTCTAATTTCATTTTGATTTGCTTTCAATTGGCGCAAAATTTAAACATTGCACAGTGGTCGATTTCATAGGCCAAAAATAAAAAAAAAAAGTCGGAAATTTTCCACTGTAAGTATCTGAACTAGTTCTTAAAAGAACAGTAAATCAAACGGTAAATTCATTTTTGTTCCATCCCGGCCGAACGCGCTACGAATGAAGAGAGAAAACAGACAATAAAACCAAGCGGACTGGTGAACAGAGCTTAAAATTTGTCTCCACAAGAAAATTAAGATTTATTATTAAATCGCTTTTAATTGACTTAAGCTAAAATGAATGTTGAAAATAAAGGTATTGACTATATTAGCAGGTGAGTTTTGTGTAATAATTATTAACATGTGGTTTTAAAAGTGTTGTTTTACCGGTGACCTGTCGTGTGGTGTATTTTTGTTAATGAATTGATTTGAGATAGAAAAAAAGTAGTGACCCCTGTCTTACCCTCAAATGAAACTTTTTTCTTAATATTAGTTAATGTTTTCTTAGTCTATATTATTAATTTCAGCCGCCACCTTTTGCCTCCTTCTGTGTTATTCGTGTTTTTCTACCACCCATTTTTGTGCTGTCTTGCTTTTGTGTGCGTACGTATATGCGTGCGTGAACTATCGTGCGTGTACATTCTTGCTTACCTATATATTTTGTTTTTGTGTTTTCATTGTTTGTGTTTTGTTCGTCATGTTTATTTGTGCTTTGGTTTTAATATTATCATTTTCATAATTTCATCAAACGTTTGTTTCATTCGAACTTATGTACAGGTACATATTATCAATGTGAACTTTCACGCATATATTTTTTGATATGTGGTGTTTAGAAAACGGTTCATTTGCTGATAAAGCTAAAAAAGTATTTGACGACCTAAAACATAGATTTGAATCTGATGGCTACGAATATATTGAAAACATTGCTATGAAAAAACTTAATTATGTACTTAAAAAATTTGGAGAAATGTGAATAAAAGCAATAGAACAAAATCCAAAGCTCTTGAAAAAATTCGGATTGGTTTGCGCAAAATGAATATATACAATTAAGTCGATTATCAACTGCATTAAATCAAAATCGAGGACGTCCTAGATTGAGTCTTTTAGAGTGCTCAGAAAGAACTAAGCGGAGACGGATAGCAGATTTAGCAGAACTCGATGATTCCGCTGCTGATGATTTGCGTTTGGCTTGTAGTCAACCCAATCCTTCTATCTTACCAGCAAAGGCATGTGAAGTAATATCACTTATAACCGAAGCAAATTTAACAAAGCATCAGTATCTACTTATAAGAAGCTTCGTTAACAACAAAGTTGATTTTAACTTTTTACCCTGCTATGATAACATTTTAAAGGAAAAACAGAAAAGTTATCCTGAGCAAATAACAGTTTCAGAATCTGTTGCAGAAGTTGAGCTACAAAAATTATTGGACCACACTGCGTCGCGGATATTAGAGTTGCAAAGCGATGTGATAAATGAACTCGACGAATCCTTTAGCTCCCTAACATTATTAGGAAAATGGGGCTTGGATGGCAGTTCTGGGCATAGCCAATATAAGCAGAAATTTGATGATAATAATTTGGAAGACAGTAATATATTTATGATGTCATATGTCCCTCTACAACTGATCACTAAATCGAAAAATGATGAGGAGCACAAAATCATTTGGAAAAACCCTCGTCCTTCGTCCACCCGTTATTGCCGCCCTCTTCGAATTCAATTTAAAAAGGAATCAGTTCAACTAACGAAAAATGAAGAATTATATTTTAAAAACAAAATTCATGAATTGACGCCCACTGAATTCAAAACAGCTACCAAAAGAAAATTTTATATCGATCATATTCTTCAACTAACTATGGTGGATGGCAAAGTGTGCAATGCCTTAACTGAAACCTCATCTGAAAGAAGTTCGAAGAGATCGCTATGAATTTGGATTGTCTCCATTACATGCCTACATTCGATTTTTTGAATATTTTCTTCACCTTTCTTATAGACTTGAAATCCGACAATGGATTTTCGTAATAAAATGGGTTTAATTGTCGACAAACCAAAAACAGGTGGTTGTGGATCGTCTAATGATGGGAACACTGCAAGAAAATTTTTCAATGACTCCCAATTATCAGCGGAAATAACTGGCATAGAAAAACACCTAATTGAAAATTGTGCAACGTTACTGCAAGCTTTATCATCAGGGTATAATATTAATGTGGAAAAATTTAGAAAATTTGCTCTAGATACTGCAAGGGAATTAACATCCAAGTATTCCTGGTATTATCTTCCTCCTTCAGTGCATAAAATCTTAGTTCACGCTCCCGACGTCATTCAATATGCATTGGTTTCAATTGGAGAGCTTTCTGAAGAAGCTGCTGAGGCAAGGAATAAGGACGTTAAGATGTATCGACTCCATCATACACGAAAAAACTCACGGGTCGCAACAAATCAGGACTTGCTTAACCGCTTACTTTTGAGCTCAGATCCTCTGATAACTGGTCAAAGAAAATTACCTTGCAAAAAATAAGTCGATTCTTTTAAAATCAGTTCTTGATTTACTTGAATAATATTATAATTTGTTTTCCATTTATCAACTTAAACTGTTATTAGTAAAATTAAATCCGCTACCATTGAAATTATTTCTCTTAAATTTTGTTAACGTAATAAGGAAATAAAATTGTTAAAATCAAAGCAAAAGAATTTTGTTTTGTACAACACATTTTCCGATGGGCGGAAGGCGCCGTGGGTAGTGGGTTAGGAGTTTGGAGAGGTTGATTGATGGTTATATTGTTGTTGATTACTTATTACAATTATATAAAGCTAAGAAAAAAATTGTACTTTGATATAGGCAGTGGAAGTATTTTTGGCCGCTGATTCCATACAAGACCGACCACTGTGCATTGGCGGGTAAGCAAAAAATGACAAATGAAATTGTAAAATGGAATTTTCTAATCTTCTTCAACAATAGTATGTGGGCAGAATCTGTAGTTCTAAGAAGTTTGTAACTTAACTAAGGTGAATTCAATTTTGGCCACAGAAAGTGACTGCAATTTGACAGATCCAAAGAGGAAGAGGCAGGATAAAATAGTGGAAGAATTTGTAACCTCGAACCTTCTAGAAGAGCTGTGCAAATATGTAAGCCTGAACATCTCTGACCACGTCAAGCGCACTTATGACTCTGTCCACATAAAGCCGCGGGCCTTGTTTTCAGAAGTCTCGTAAGCAGTCTAAGATGCAATAAATAATAATCATTTAATTGCTAAAATATGGATTGCAAAATAACTTACAACATTCTTTATATAATTTTAATTTATATAAAAAAAAGTCTTGCGGTATTTTTATAGAATTTTCATAAAATTGGTTATAATAATGCGATTTAAGTTAAATATGCGCCGTTTTGTTTGATGACGAGTTCCCAACGAGATGCCAACTTCCTAATGCCCCTCTTATAGAAGCTCGCTTTCCTATTGGCAAAAAAACTCGAGAGCCAATTTTCACAGGACTCTCTTGTGGCCAACTTCCGACTACCAAGCTCGTTCGCCATAGACAGAAATAGGTGGTAATCACTTGGTGCGAGATCCGGACTATACGGTGGATGCAAAAGAACCTCCCATCCGAGCTCCCGGAGCTTCTGGCGCGTCAGCAAAGATGTGTGTGGCCTGGCGTTGTCTTGATGGAAGACAATTCGGCCTCTGTTGATCAAAGAGGTCTGCATGTGATCTGCATGTGTGCTGCATTCAAGCGGTCCAGTTGTTGGCAGTACAGGTCCGAATTGAGCGTTTGGCCATAGGGGAGCAGCTCATAGTGGATGATTCCCTGCCAATCCCACCAAACACACAGAAGAACCTTCACGTTGTCGTAAGTGACCCACGTTTCATCGCCAGTCACCATCCGCTTCAAAAAAGGGTCAATTTTGTTGCGATTCAGAAGCGATTCGCATGCATCCATACGGGCAAAAATGTTTTTTTGCGTCAAGTCGTGTGGCACCCATACATCGAGCTTCTTTTTGAATCCAAGCTTCTTCAAATGGTTTGTAACGGTTTGATGACTCATGCCCAGCTCTTGGCCGATGCTACGGCTGCTACTATGCCGGTCTCTTTCGATCAATTCAGCGATATTATCGCAATTTTCGACGACAGGCCTTCCGGACCGTGGCGCATCTTCGATCACCTCTGCACCAGAACGAAAACGTTGAAACCATCGTTGTGCGGTGGAAATGGAAACTGTATCGGGTCCATAAACTGCACAAATTTTATTGGCAGCATGAGATGCATTTTTGCCTTTATCGTAGTAGTACTGTAAAATATGCCGTATTTTCTCTTTATTTTGCTCCATGTTTGCGACGCTATAACTCACGAACGACTAAAAATAAACAACAATAAATCAAACGCGTGAAAAGAGCTTTCCAAAAAGCTCTAGCGTGAACCGATGCGACGAATACAACTAGAACTACGCGCTTGCAAAGACAAGCTTGCGAAAATACCGCAAGACTTTTTTGACAACCTTATATTTAAATCACCATAAAATTTAAACAAACACCATGCGCGGGGAGCCATTTCTTCTATGATAACGGTCACACTAAAAAGAAAGCAAATCGAAATCAACTTCGAGGCTGATTTCGCGAAATCAATTAGTATGACCTTAATTTCCTAACATTTTCTGGGCACACTGCTCATTTTGCATGGATCAGCTGTTTCGCGAAATCAAATCGAGAGCAAATCAAAAGCAAATCACTTTCAGGAATCCCACTTATGATTTGCCTTCGCCTGTGTTTTTGCAATTCTGACCATTTCCTTTTCACATTTTCCTTTTACATTTTAGTTCTGTATTTTTGTATTTTTTTCCCATGGTTATTTGTTTCTTTCCTTTTTCTAGTTGCATTTACCTTTATTGGTTAACTTTACTATCAAAAATCTATATTAAATTTTTTTTTTTTGTAACTGGTTTTCACATTCTCTGGTCCGTAGTGCGGCTTCATTCCGCTGACGTGTGCTGCTTTAGTACGTCGACTGCCCGGTTCGCGTAATTTACAAATTACTAGCGAGGTAAACCAAACCACTTTAAATGGACCTCCAATCCTCGGTGCCAGTTTTGCCGCGAAACCATCTGCCGCCTTTGATAGGTGATGCTCCTTAGCTCAGACCAAATCATCTATGGCTGGTTTCATGGCTCGTCGTCGCAAATTATAGTGACGAGCCTGACCTTGTGCAGAGCGCTCCAGATTCCGTTTTGTTCGCGATTTTGCGCTGCCTGCCCCGTACCCAAAGCTATTTCATCGTACAGTGCTTGTGGTAGTCTGAGCTCCCGTCCTTGTATTATAAATGCTGGGCTGTTCCTTGTGGTTTAAGGATCTTGCTCGTTGTTTAGTTGATGTGGGAGTCAAGTTAGGGACCAAGCAGTATTCAATCGAAGATATTTTGCCGCATTCCACCACCGTTAGTCTTAGGTTGCTGAAGGTGCATGTTACTGAACGCGATAAATTTTTACCAAATCTGGTACAACTTATTGAAACTGGTAAGATTGCATCATTTATTACGAATAACTTTTTTTCAGATATATCTTTAGCTAATTGCGGAGGCACAACTGATTTGTGGACAGACAGCAAAAAACAACGCAGCTTTCTAACCCTAACGGTGCATTTCATTGACGCTACTTGGAACTTTCATACGTATGTTAAAATGTAAAGCTCTTCCATTTTTTGTCTTATATTTTGATAATGACAGTCGAACGCTTTTTACTACAGAACTGGAGCCCATTGATGAAAATGGAAATATTGTAAAAAGGACAGCGAAGACAATTGTTCTATCATTAAGCTATCAATTTGAAGAGTTGGGTCTTGATCGCGAAATTCATAGGAATGTAAAGTTCACAACAGATCAAGGGGCTAGTATAAAAAAAGCCTTGTCGAGTCACACAAAAATCATTTGAGAGGTTCATATGCTGAATATAATTTCGAAGCATTCTTTTGAGAGAGAATTCCTGAAGAGACGCGCCCCACTGGTGTTATAAAGGGTGATTTTTTAGCTATTATCTTTCAGGCAACACTAGTTTAAACAGCTCACGCACGTTTCGTGTTTTGTTTTACTGTCAAACATCTTCAGTTTGGTCTATAATTTAATCATGAATCGTCTTACAAACGAACAACGCTTACAAATTATTGAATTTTATTATCAAAATGCGTGCTCTGTTAAGAAAGTTCAAGTTAAGAAAGCGACGAAGCTAATTTTTGGCTCAATGGGTATCATCATCTGGTGGCATCATTGGACCGTACTTCTTCAAAGATTATGCGAATCGTAACATAACTGTGAATGGTGAGCGCTACCGTAAGATGATATTCAACTTTTTTTTGGCCAAATTCAAGAGCTTGACTTGCATGACGGGTGGTTTCAACAAGACGGTGCCACATGCCACACAGCACGCGCAACAATGGACTTATTGAGAGGCGAGTGCGATGAAAATTTCATTTCACGTTCGGGACCAGTCAATTGGCCGCCTAGATCGTGCGATTTAACGCACTTAGACTATTTTTTGTAGGGCTACGTTAAAGCTTATGTTTTATAGACAAGCCCGCTTCAATTGACGTATTGGAAGACAACATTAAAGCATTTTTTCGTAAGATACCGGCCGAAATTTTGGGAAGAGTATGCCAAAATTGGACTAAGCGAATGGACCATTTGAGGCGCAGCCACGGTCAACATTTGCATGAAGTAATCTTCAAACATTAAATTATATGGACCGCACTATCGATTTAAATAAAGATTTCATGCATTTTTAAGAATTTAATGTGTTTTTTTTTTTAAAAACTTTCCTACAGCTCTTAAAAAATCACCCTTTATTTAATTAACACGTTCAAGTTGGAACTTTCGACATGTTGTATTCTCTACGAAAAAATTTAAGTTGTTAAGAGAAATAACTTGAGTTATCAACACTTATTATGTTTCTTATGGTTCTACGATTATAGTAGTACGATGCCACGATGCCAATTACTACACGAACTCGTGAAAATAATTACCTGTTGGAAAAAAAAGTAGCTATACTCGTAAAAATTAGTATTTTTACCAAGGCTGCAAACCGCTAAAATTTTGCACAAGGTTCGGTCCGGGGGTTTGAACCCGTTGTAAAGTCTAAGGTTCGGTTCGCGGACCGGTTCCTGAAACCCCTGAACCCGAGGTTCTGGTTCGAACCTCGGTTCGCTTGAACATAAAAGCTAAGTTTCCATTTATTAATACTCATTTTTTATTAACTAGATAATATAGTTTTTATATTCATTAGCCAACACTGACCACTTTTGAGATCTGCTTAGTTTAAGTTAATTGGCATTATCAGCCATGCTTCAATTTTCGCCTTCGCAAAAACTTTCCAATTCAAAATTGGCTCTAAAAACCGGTTTGAAAGCAAAAGCTTTACGAAAGTGGAAATGAGAGCATGGCTGTATATCTCTTAAGGCCGGGCTTACATTGGGGCACACTGTGACCGTGTTGTCTGTGACGCATTGCGACCAAACTACTCAGAACTCCAAAGTGTTTACATTGGCGTCGCAGAAATTGCATGTCACAGCGCTGTGCCATGCGCTGTGACTATCCAAATGAGTACTTTTGATGTGAACGCTTCTTGTCGTTGTCACAGAGCGCCACCTCGCTCACAAAAGTGAACATTGAACTGTTTGTGAGCTGTGAGCCAAATCCGCATAAATAAAGTAAACAACACCGGCAATTAAAAAAAAAGAATAGAGAAGTCAAAAACTATTAATCGCGATCGCCGTGTGCCCATGCAGTGGAATGCCGATTCGATCCCTTATTGCATCCGGGGAGGAGTCGGAATGCCTCTGGAATTTGACCACTGCCAATTATAAACATCGCGATGCCAAGGAGTCTCTGCAGTTGGCATTGAAAAGCTCTGCTCAACCTATATTCACTTAATTACACAAGTTTACAAATAATTAAACTCTTTTTCATCCTCTACAATTTGATGTCACTCCTTATGTTAAATCACGCGCTGAATCCGAATATGGAGCTTAAAAATTTCTCAGTATAACAGATTCCGAGATAATCCCAAATTACCGTTTTTCGGATTTTTGAAAAAAGACCTCTCACTTAATTTCAAATATCTTAACTATTAAATATTCTATAAACAAGGTGTGTACACCAAATTAAAGTTAATAAAATTATATTTCAATCGTTTATACATAATTTTATTGTCAAATTTGTGGTGTAGGTGCTAATTACAAAGATATCGAGAATTTCGGGTAATTTCTTATCGAAAATTTGAAAAACCGTAATTTACACCGTTATTTTCAAAAAGAAAATTTTTTTTGTTAAATTTCTTTCTCTTTTGCATAATGTAACCTAATGTATAACAAATTCAAAAAGTGGCCATACATCAAAATCTGTTGGAAATTGTAGAAGTTATTAGCATTTATCTAAAAAACTAGCAATTTCAGTTTTACCCATCAAGTGGTATTAAAAATGTCTATGGTCCGATTTGCTCCCCCGTTTGCGTTTGAATTTGTTGAAAAGCTTTTAGAGTTCAGCACAGACACTAGTTAATCTGTTGTACAATGATTTTGGTCCAACTCCTAGGTAAGTGAGGAGCATGACTCATCTGAATCAGCCGATGACTTAGTAAACTGATAAGAACATGCTGAAGAGCGAAATCCCTTTTGCCAAAGTGGATTGAACGATCTAATAAGAGTTTTAGATCTTTCAATAGAAAAATCGGAAGTTTTAGCATCACGTTTGCTAGAACGGAATTTGTTAAAGAATGATGTCAAAAGAACTTACTATAGAGATCGTCAAAAGCGCTATGCTAATTATTACTCGAAAAAGAATAATATTTGTTAATGCAATGATGTGTGTGGTTTATTTGACGAGTTAAACGAGCCGTATGACCCAGTCAAGTGGCGTTTGCTTATCGACGGTTGCAAGCTCAGTCTAAAAGCTGTATTGTTGCACCAGGGAAACATCAAGCCTTCGATACCGCTAGCGCATAACGTTAATATAAAAGAATCATATGAATCAATGGTCATCTTGCTTGATACTATAAACTACAAGGAACATAACTGGAACATTTGCAGACCTCAATTGGGACAGTCGAGCACGCCACGAGCACTACGTTCAAAAAGATTGGCCGGTCAGAACGAATTACATAGTTGGCCAAGAAAATGTAAAGATCGAGCCACTTGTCAGTAAGGAGCAAATTATACTGCCTCCCCTTCATATAAAATTGAGCTTATTTAAAAATTTTGTAAAGCCTCTACAAAAAGACGATGATGCATTTGCATATCTGACGATTGTGTTCCCTTAGCTTTCCAAAGCAAAGTTCAAAGAGGGTGTGTTTGTTGGGCCGCAAATTAAAAAACTTTTCAAGGACTGACAATTCAATTTAACGTTGTCCAAGGCTAAGGAGTACGCATGGAACTCGTCACTTCATTTCTATTCTATAACTATAAAGAAGTCGTGGCAAATTTAATAAGAAATAATGAGAAAGTAGGTAAAGTTTGTATGTTTATTATCGGCCCTGTTCCGAATTCCGAGTCGGTTTTCGTGCAAACGTTTGCAAATAGAATTCCAATTAAACAATCCCTTCAGTACGCTGCACTAGTACATGGGTGTAGAATTCGGTACTTACTAGTAACCACCGGTACTTACCTTCCAATCCACCAGCAATGCAATTCACTACTTACTTTTTGCAGGGGGAACCAATCGCCACCTCTTCGCTTTACATGTAAGTACTGGGGTAAGTACCGAAAAGTGGTGGTACCGTAAGTACTTACCGTACGCACTTACTGTAAGTACTTACCGTATGTACCCCCAAATTGGTTGTACCGTAATTACCTCCAGACAGTACACCCGTCAGTACCTCTGTAAGTACCTCCAATTCGCACTAGTAGGAACCGACTAGGTGGTTATGCAATAAGCAAACCCTCATAAAAATAACTTTTTTATTATGTTCAATTTTTAACATTTTATTTATATTTCTTCTGTTTGAATTACTATTACATTAATATTATTTTATTTTATTTTGAATTTATCTTCATCAAAATTATTAATTTCTTCATTATAATCTTCATTTATCTCTTCAAAACTCGCTCTCTCTGAAGCTAGCATTGCGCAGCAGTTTCGGTACTGTTGGACCGTGCGTGGATATAGAATCTGAATAAAAAAAAAATAGAGGCCAGCTAACTTCGGCTCGACCGAAGTTTATATACCCTTGGAGCTTGATATATGCCTGACAGTTTGTGTGTGCAGCTATACTATATAGTGGTCCGATTTCGACAAGGCTTAATGAAATTATGTAAAATTATTAAAAACTTATAAAGACTTCGTGCAAAGTTTGGTTAAGATAGCTTTAAAAAAGACGGAGGAGATAGCATAGAAATAGACGGACAGACAGACAGACGGACAGACGGACGGACAGACGGACATGGCTATATCAACTCAGCTCGTCATGCTGATCAAGAATATATATACTTTATGTGGTCGGAGATGCTTCCTTCTATGCGTTACAAACATCCGGACAATTTTAATATACCCTCTCCTTGTGAGGAATTTTTTTTGTTTCAATGTTATCGCTCCAACGCTCGTATTTATAAGTTTTCAATGATTTTACATAATTACAACAAGATTTGTCGAAATCGGACTACTATATAGTATAGCTGCACACACAAACTGTCAGGCATATATCAAGCTCCAAGGGTATATAAACTTCGGTCGAGCCGAAGTTAGTTTGCCTCTATTTTTTTTATTCACAGGTTCCTGATGACGAAGATGATAATGATGACGATGATAATGTTTAACCGCGATTATCGTCCTAAGAAGCACTAAGTGCCACCTAATACATCATTTATCACAATGTACCATTTCAGTAATGACAGTTAAGGCAAAGACATTCTTTGGGTCATTCTTTTATAAACCGAACAGCTAAAAAATTTTTTATTTTTCATTTTAATAAAAAAAAATCCGAAATTAGATCTCGATATGCCCACCAAAACGTAGTTTGCGGTTTTTCACAAAATTTTTGTTTAATTTTATAAACAATTTCAAAAATCGTCAAAAACGAGAATTTGAAGGGTTTTTTAAAAACGTGATATCTCAGGTTTGGTTTATCGGACAGGTCTTGAGTTGATATCGATGGAAAGAATTTTGCTGTATCTTCTCAAATTATAGTTTTATAGATTTTGAAATTATTTAATAATATTAAGTAAATGTTGCTAAAAATTACATATAATTTTTTCTCAGTGTTAACCACCATGTTATAGCTTCTGAGGATATACAATCAAATGTTCTAAACATAACTTAAATTTTGGTGTTTTCAAAAAGTTGGAGACTTTTAAGTTTAAAAGTTATAAATTTTTGAAGTTATAAACAAATTAAAAGATGCCCTTGAAAAGCATCTTTGCAAGCTTCGCCATGCAGTCAGTTTCAAAGCTTTTTGATTGAAACTTGGCACGTGTGCTTTATATTTATCAAGCTTTACAAAAATGTTAACATCAGGCGGATCGGATGAGTATATCATATAGCTGCTTTGTATATCCTCAGAAGCTATAACATGGTGGTTAACACTAAGAAAAAATTATATGTAATTTTTAGCAACATTTATGAACCGAACCCCTAATAATTTTGCCCCCTCGAACCTGATCCCGAACCGGACCACTTTTTCGAAAAATTAGGTACGGTTCACAAAATTAAGTAGTTTTTCCAAACTACTCATACAGAGACATACAGAAATCTCTTGTATTCTGACTGCTTTCATTCCAGAAGTTGTACAATCCTATGTCAGATTTATACTTAGGCCGTCGATAACACAAGTTAACACGATTTTTCATCCTATACCATTTGATGTCACTTCTTATGTAAAATCACCCGCTGAATCCGAATATGGTTTCATTTTTATCGAAAATTTGAAAAAACCGTAAATTACACCGTTATTTTCGGTTGGATGATCTAACCTAATGTATAACAAATTCAAAAAGTGTTCATACATCGAAATCTGTTGGAAATTGTAGAAGTTATTAGCATTTATCTAAATTTTCAATTTCAGTTTTACCCATCAAGTGGTATTAAAAATGTCTATGGTCCGTTTTGCTCCCCCGTTTGTGTGCACATTTTTCCTTTCGCGTAAGAAACCAACAAAAGTCACCCATCATGGCCTCGTCCCAAAATCCGGTAATTGTTTAGCAGAGCTACCCCTCACCAAAAAATTCGAAAAAAAATCCCTCCATAGAACTTGAATTTACTAGAATTATGGTGTCTTCAGATCGCCTGGGACTTTCGCGGTTCAATTGTAAAAATTATTTAAAGTTGAGTTATTTTGATTAAGAAACATATATGGGTCATTCTTTTATAAACCGAACAGCTTAAAAATTTTTTATTTTTAATTTCAATAAAAAAAATAGAGGCCAGCTAACTTCGGCTCGACCGAAGTTTATATAACCTTGGAGCTTGATATATGCCTGACAGTTCGTATGGCAGCTATACTATATAGTGGTCCGATTTCGACAAATATGGTTGAAATTATATAAAATCATGGAAAACTTATAAATACGAGCGTTGGGAGCGATAACATTGAAAACAAAAAAGTTTTTCTCACTAAGACTTTTTTTCAACTGATCGTTCCTATGGCAGCTATATGCTATAGTCATCCGATCCGGCCGGTTCCGACAAATGTGCAGCGTATTTATACCAAAAGACTTCGTGCAAAGTTTGGTTACGATAGCTTTAAAACTGACGGAGGAGATAGCATAGAAACAGACGGACGGACAGACGGACAGACGGACGGACGGACAGACGGACATGGCTATATCAACTCAGCTCGGCATGCTGATCAAGAATATATATACTTTATGTGGTCGGAGATGCTTCCTTTTATGCGTTACAAACATCCGGACAATTTTAATATACCCTCTCCAAGGGTATAAAAAATAACGGCCAGCTAACTTCGGCTCGACCGAAGTTTATATACCCTTGGAGCTTGAAATATGCCTGGCAGTTTGCCCACCAAAACGTAGTTTGCTGTTTTTCACAAAATTTTTTTTTAATTTTATAAACAATTTCAAAAATTGTCAAAAACGAAAAAATGGAAAAAAAATGGTGATATCTCAGGATTTGTTTATCGGATAGATCTCAAGTTGATATCGATGGAAAGATTTTTACTGTATCTATTAAAATTATAATTTTATAGATTTTTAAATTGTTTAATAATACGCTCTGGCACCGATTCCTGACTTTGTAAGTTTGGCCGACTCCTCGGTGGCGTCGGGCAAGACCGCTGCAGGGTGAAATGTGGCCGGCCGGAATCGGGCGCCGGCCACGCCCATGGCCCCCTCTCCTCTGGCTCCGCGGTGGACTGCACGTCGGGCTTGTCGGTCGCCTCTCCTCCGCTGATATCGGTTGCCTGCGCCGCATCCTTGCGTGCTTCACCCCCTTGTGCAAAATCTCGTGGGTCTCGCGCGTTGGAGGCCCGCGGCTTGTCGTGGTCTTCTGTCATATTCTCGATGACCACCTCCTATTTCGCAGGTTCCGCCTCCACGCTGGGGTCAGCACCTCTCCCCGGCGTTAGCGGCTCGCTCCAGGTGGCCACCGTGGTCACTTCGTGGGACCACCTGCCGCACGCAAAATAGGCTATAGGATCGCGTAATTTACGTGCCGCACGGGGGTGAGAGACCCCACTCGGACCGCCCACCTTGCTGCTGCTCCTCCTCTTTTCCGCTCCTCCTCCATTAACGGTTTTTTGGCCACTTGTGAGGAATGACTCCTCAGAAATTTGCGACGCCCCAGGAACTATATTTATTAACAATATTATAATATACTAGCAAATAGCCCGTCACGCTTCGCTGCGCCTTCAACAGTATATAACCACCGCACACCCACTTACCACCCACTTCCCGCACATTTTCCGCCCACATCCCACTCACTTTTTGCCCACTTCGCACTTTCCATTTACATCCCACCCACATCCCTCCCACTTACAGCCACATTCCACCCACATCCCATCCACTTCCCATTTTCATCCCACCCACTTCCCACCCACATCCCAACCACTTCCCGCCCACATCCCACCCACTTCCCGCCCACTTCCCACCTACATCCTACCAACATTACACCCACTTGCCACCAACATACCGCACACTTCCCGCCCTCTTCCCGCCCAAATTACACCCACTTCCCATTAACATCCCACCCACATCCCACCCACATCCCACCCACATCCCTCCCACTTCCTGCCACATTTCACCCACTTTACATCCACTTACCACCCACTTCCAAAACAACTTTCCACCCACATCCCATTCACTTTACAGTGATCATCCCGGCGGTATTTCCAACTTCGGAAAATTAAAAACAAAATAAATTCTCATTTTGAACTTACAATTCGAGTTTCAAGCCAATCGTATGAAAAATAGTTTTTGCATGCAGAATTTTCCGGCCATTTTCCTCGTGTGCGGATTTTCCAAAATCGGGAAAACACGTGTCAAATTATTTCGCGTACTATGCTTACAACTTATGTTTTGTTATGTGTAATTTTGAAAATGATTTTGGCGCTAATCCCTGGCAGCTAAAGTTTCGCCCATACAACCTTGACCTCCTACTTTCCACCCAGCGGGGTGAATTTTCCGGAAGATTGGTATGCAGTTGTTGTCGAATTTTTATATAGATCTTTGAAAATGAGTTTGAACTTGATTGGATGAAAAACAAAAAAAGTTTCATACAACCGTTTTCCGCGAATTTCCCACATTTGCCGACAGAATTTTCCAAAATCCGTTCTTAGTACTCACTTTCAGCATAAGATAAAACTACTGTGAAAATCTCATCTTCCTATCTTTTATGGTTTAGGCTGTGCGACGGTCACCAGTCAGTCAGTCAGTCAGGTTGAACTTTTTTTATATATATAGACTAGCAAATAACCCGTCGCGCTTCGCTGCGCCTTCAATAGTACAACAACGCACACTCACTTACCACCCATTTCCCACCCACATACCTCCCACATCTCACCCACTTCCCGCCAATTTCCTGCCCACTTACCGCCGCCCACATCCCGCTCACATTCCACTCACATCCCACCCTCATCCCCCCCACTTCCCGCCAATTTCCCGCCCACATCCCACCCGCTTCCAGCCCATTTCCCGCCCACATCCCACCCACATCCCTCCCACATCCCACCCACATCGCTCCCAATTCCCGCTACATTCCACACACTTTACATCCACTTACCACCCACTTTCCACCCACATCCCAGGGTGCTTCCCGGCGGTATTTCCAACATCGGAATATAAAAACAAAAATTAATTCCGATTTTCCGACCATTTTCCTCGTGGGCGAATTTTCCGACATTGAAAAATCACATTTCAAATTATTTCGTATTTTGTCCTTACAAACCGAGTTTCAAGCCAATTGGATGAAAAATGGTTTTTTCATGCAGAGTTTTCTGGGAATTTTCCGACCGTTGGGTCAAATTTTCCAACTTCGGAAAATCTCATTTCAATTGATTTCACCTACCTTCCTTTCAAACCGCGTCTCAAGCCAATAGGATGAAAAATAGCTGTTTTCATGCAGAATTTTCCGGGAATTTTCCTCGTGGTCGGATTTTCCAAAATCGGGAAGACACGTGTCGAATTATTTCGCGTACTAAGCTTACAAACCAAGTTTCAAGTCAATCGGATAAAAAATGGCATTTTTCCCATACAAACTTTTCCGAAGCTTTTCCGACTTTTCCTGGTGGAATTTTCCAAAACCCCGTCTTAGTACGCACTTTCACCACCAACAAAAACTCCTGTAAAAATTACAGCCCTCTATCTCTTACCGTTTGGGCTGTGCGATGATTGCCAATCAGTCAGTCAGTCAGTCAGTGAATCAGTGAATCAGGACACTTTCTTTTATATATAGAGAGACTAGCAAATATCCCGTCGCGCTTCGCTGCGCCTTCAACAGTATAGAACCAACGCAAACCACCCAAATACCACCCACTTTCCGCCCTCTTCCCGTCCACTTCCCGCCCACTTACCGCCCACTTCCCTCCCATTTCCCGCCCACATCCCACCCACATCCCACCCACTTCCCGCCCACATCCCACCCACTTCCAATCTACATCTCACCTACATCCCACCCACTTCCCACCAACTTCACGCCCATTTCCCGCCCACATCCCACCCACTTCAAGTCTACATCCCACACACTTTCAGTCCACTTCCCGCCCTCTTCCCGTCCACTTCCTGCCCACATCCCACCCACTTCCCACCCACATCTCACCCATTTCCCATCTAAATCCCACCCACATCCCTCCAACTTCCCGCCACATTCCACACACTTTACATCCACTTACCACCCACTTCCAAAACAACTTACCACCCACATCCCATTCACTTCCCAGTCGGCATCCCGGCGGTATTTCCATCATCGGAAAATAAAAACTAAAATTAATTTCGATTTTTACCTTTCGAACCGAGTTTCAAGCCAATCGGATGAAAAATAGTTTTTTGCATGCAGAATTTTCCGACCATTTTCCTCGTGGGCTGATTTTCCGACATTGAAAAATCACATTTCAATTTATTTTGTATTTTGTCCTTACAAACCGAGTTTCAAGCCAATCGGATGAAAAATAGTTTTTTGCATGCAGAATTTTCCGACCATTTTCCTCGTGGGCGGATTTTCCGACATTGAAAAATCACATTTCAAATTATTTCGTATTTTGTCCTTACAAACCGAGTTTCAAGCCAATCGGATGAAAAATAGTGTTTTTCATGCAAAATTTTCCGGGAATTTTCCGACCGTTTGGTAAAATTTTCCAACTTCGGAATATAACATTTCAAACTATTTCGTGTTCTGTCCTTTCAAACCGAGTTTCAAGCCAATCGGATGAAAAATAGATTTTTTCATGCAGAGTTTTCCAGCCATTTTCCTCGTGGGCGGATTTTCCAACATTGAAAAATCACATTTCAAATTATTTCGTATTTTGTCCTTACAAACCGAGTTTCAAGCCAATCGGATGAAAAATAGTGTTTTTCATGCAAAATTTTCCGGGAATTTTCCGACCGTTTGGTAAAATTTTCCAACTTCGGAATATAACATTTCAAACTATTTCGTGTTCTGTCCTTTCAAACCGAGTTTCAAGCCAATCGGATGAAAAATAGATTTTTTCATGCAGAGTTTTCCAGCCATTTTCCTCGTGGGCGGATTTTCCAACATTGAAAAATCACATTTCAAATTATTTCGTATTTTGTCCTTACAAACCGAGTTTCAAGCCAATCGGATGAAAAATAGTGTTTTTCATGCAAAATTTTCCGGGAATTTTCCGACCGTTGGGTCAAATTTTCCAACTTCGGAAAATCTCATTTCAATTTATTTCACCTACCTTCCTTTCAAACCGCGTCTCAAGCCAATAGGATGAAAAATAGCTGTTTTCATGCAGAATTTTCCGGGAATTTTCCTCGTGGTCGGATTTTCCAAAATCGGGAAAACACGTGTCGAATTATTTCGCGTACTAAGCTTACAAACCAAGTTTCAAGTCAATCGGATGAAAAATGGCATTTTTCCCATACAAACTTTTCCGAAGCTTTTCCGACTTTTCCTGGTGGAATTTTCCAAAACCCCGTCTTAGTACGCACTTTCACCACTAACAGAAACTCCTGTGAAAATTACAGCCCTCTATCTCTTACCGTTTGGGCTGTGCGATGATTACCAATCAGTCAGTCAGTCAGTCAGTCAGTCAGTCAGTCAGTCAGTCAGTCAGAACACTCTCTTATATATATAGAGAGAAGAGATAAAACTAGCAAATAACCCGTCGCGCTTCGCTGCGCCTTTAACAGTATAGAACCAACGCACACTCACTTCAAGTCCACAACCCACACACTTCCCGTCCACTTCCCGCCCTCTTCATGTGAGGGGAACATACCACCCACTTCCCACCCTCTTCCCGTCCACGTCCCGCTAACATCCCACCCACATCCCACCCACTTCCCGCCCACATACCACCCACTTCCCACCCTCTTCTCACCCTCTCCCATCCACATCCCGTCCACTTCCCGCCCACATCCCACCCACATCCCGCCCACATCCCACCCACATCCCACCCACTTCCCGCCCACATACCACCCTCTTTCCGCCCTCTTCCCTCCGAAACCCACCCACATCCCGCCCACATCCCAGCCACTTCCCGCCCACATACCACCCACTTCCCGCCAATTTTCCGCCCACATCCCACCCACATCCCTCCAACTTCCCGCCATATTCCACACACTTTACATCCACTTACCACCCACATCCCCTTTACTTCCCAACCACTTCCCAGTGGGCATCCCGGCGGTATTTCTATCATCGGAAAATAAAAACAAAAATTTTTACCGATTTTGACCTTTCAAACCGAGTTTCAAGCCAATCGGATGAAAAATAGTTTTTTGCATGCAGAATTTTCCGACCATTTTCCTCGTGGGCGGACTTTCCGACATTGAAAAATCACATATCAATTTATTTCGTTTTTTGTCCTTACAAACCGAGTTTCAAGCCAATCGGATGAAAAGTAGTTTTTTTCATCCAGAATTTTCCGGGAATTTTCCGACCGTCATGGCAAATTTTCCAACTTCGGAAAATTTCATTTCAATTTAATTCACCTACTTTAATTTCAAACCGATTTTCAAGCCAATCGGATGAAAAATAGTTGTTTGCATGCGGAATTTTCCGACCGTTATTCAAATTTTCCAACTTCGGAAAATCACATTTCAGTTCATTTCACCTACTTTCCTTTCAAACCGAGTTTCAAGCCAATCGGATGAAAAATAGATTTTTTCATGCAGAATTTTCCGGGAATTTTCCGACCGTTGGGTCAAATTTTTCAATTTCGGAAAATCACATTTCAATTCATTTCACCTACTTTCCTTTTAAACCGAGTTTGAAGCCAATCGGATGAAAACTAATTTTTTTTATGCAGAATTTTCCGGCTATTTTCCTCGTGGGCGGATTTTCCAAAATCGGGAAAACACGTGTCGAATCATTTCGCGTACTAAGCTTACAAACCAAGTTGCAAGTCAATCGGATGAAAAACAACATTTTTCCCGTACAAACTTTTCCGACGCTTTTCCGACTTTTCCGGGTGGAATTTTCCAAAACCCCGTCTTAGTACGCACTTTCACCACCAAAGGAAACTTCTGTGAAAATTACAGCCCTCTATCTCTTTCCGTTTGGGCTGTGCGATGATTGCCAATCAGTCAGTCAGTCAGTCAGGACACTCTCTTTTATATATATAGAGACTAGCAAATAGCCCGTCGCGCTTCGCTGCGCCTTCAATAGTACAACAAAGCAAACTCACTTACCACCCATTTCCCACCCACATCCCACCCACATCCCGCCAATTTCCCGCCCACTTACCGTCCACATCCCGCTCACATTCCACTCATATCCCAACCTCATCCCCCCACTTCCCGTCAATTTCCCGCCCACTTACCGCCCACAACCCGCCCACACTCCACCCACATCCCCCCCATCCCCCCATTCCCACCAATTTCCCGCCCACATCCCCCCCACATCCCACCCACTTCCCGCCCACATACCACCCGCTTCCCGCCCATTTCCCACACACATACCACCCACATCCCACCCTCTTTCCACCGTCCATTTCCCGCCCACATCCCACCAACTTCCCGCCAATTTCCCACCCACTTACTGCCCACATCCCGCTCATATTCCACTCACATCCCACACTCATCCCCCCACTTCCCGCCAATAACCCACCCACATCCCACCCACTATCCCGCCCACATACCACCAGCTTCCCGGCCATTTCCGGCCCACATCCCACCCACATCCCTCCCACATCCCGCCCACATCGCCCCCAATTCCCGCCACATTCCACACACTTTACATCCACTTACCACCCACTTTCCACCCACATCCCAGTGGGCTTCCCGGCGGTATTTCCAACATCGGAAAATAAAAACAAAAATTAATTCCGATTTTGACCTTTCAAACCTAGTTTCAAGCCAATCGGATGAAAAATAGTTGTTTGCATGCAGAATTTTCCGACCATTTTCCTCGTGGGCGAATTTTCCGACATTGAAAAATCACATTTCAAATTATTTCGTATTTTGTCCTTACAAACCAAGTTTCAAGCCAATCGGATGAAACATATATTATTTCGTGCAGAATTTTCCGGGAATTTTCCGACCGTTGGCTCAAATTTTCCAACATCGGAAAATCACATTTCAATTCATTTCACCTACTTTCCTTTCAAACCGAATTTCAAGCCAATCGGATGAAAAATAGATTTTTTCATGCAGAATTTTCCGGAATTTTCCTCGAGGCCAGATTTTCCGAAATCGGGAAAACACGTGTCGAATCATTTCGCGTACTATGCTTACAAACCAAGTTTCAAGTCAATCGGATGAAAAATAACATTTTTCCCATACAAACTTTTCAGACGCTTTTCCGACTTTTCCGGGTGGAATTTTCCAAAACCCCGTCTTAGTACGCACTTTCACCACCAACAGAAACTTCTGTGAAAATTACAGCCCTCTATCTCTTACCGTTTGGGCTGTGCGATGATTGCCAATCAGTGAATCAGTGAATCAGTGAATCAGTGAATCAATGAATCAGTCAGGACACTTTCTTTTATATATATAGAGATTACAATAATTATTGTAATTTCCCTAGAACTATTAGGAAACATTAAGCTCTACATTAAAATTTCGCCAGAATTAGTTACATAAAATATTCAAAGCGCGCGATCTATCGATCGCCAACATCTGACGATAGGCAGCCCGACAATAATCGAAATCGCGCACTCTGCCACAATCAGGTGCGATCGCTGCGGCCTGCGACTGCGCTCAGGAGCCTATAAAAGTAGAGCTGCAGCGAGCTGGCAGGTCACTTAGTGCGCATCGTCGGTTGAGTCAACATCTTGCAGCAGCAGTTCAACAAGTAAGTACCAACTACCCCAACCACGTTATCTAGCGCGATTTTCGAATCGGTTTGGTCGACTCCAAGTGTGCGATTTTCGAATCGACATCTGTGCCTGTATGGGATCCCCAGTAAAATAGCACCGTCGCTTGCAAACTCAGACTCCCAAATATCGATCCCCAGATCGTCGGCGGGTGGAGGCAGGCTGTACGATTTCCAAATCGGCTTCTCTGAACAAGAAGTAATTAGGTTGGAGGCAGTGCATCCGGCTGAGTAGGGCCACCGCACAAGCTGGGGCGCATTTCCACAAAGCAAGACTTGAAACGCCTCCTCACTGAGGTGGCCCATTAGGCTACGAAGCGGCACCTGACCCGATCCTACAAGATCGACGCACAAAAATTGAAAATAAACTTGATCTGCCTGCAAATATTAGAAGCATACATGTCAAACCTCTATCTCTTACCATCTCTGACAGACGGACATGGCTATATCGACTCGGCTGTTGATGCTGATCAAGAATATATATACTGTATATAGTCGGAAATAATTCCTTCTCCCTGTTACATACTTTTGCTCAAACTTAATATACTCCATGTACCTTTGGTACAGAGTATAATTATACCTGTGACAGACCCTGGCAACGGAGGGCTAAGTACGTGCCACGAACAGAAGGCGGTTTTGCAACGCCTGTTCTGTGTTAAAGCTAAATATAATTCCTCATTACACGTTATTATTTTTAAGTTATCCCCAAGCTCTGTTATTAATAAATGTATATCATAACATGGTAAATTGTGGAAAACAACTAGAAAAGTGGGGAATTCGAGTTTATAAGTACGTTTACAGCTTTTATGAATAGATCCTACGTACACAGAGAAAAAAACAATCCAAAAGCTACACGGAAATGTAGAATTTTTTCACGTTTCGACCGGGTTTTTCAACCCACTATCTGAATACTACACGGCGCGCTTAGGTTTTCCATACGCGCGTGTGGCTTTGTCATTTCAAAATAAAGGGTTGAAAATCCCGGTCGAAACGTGTAGAAATCCTTCATTTTCGTGTAGCTTTTAAAATTTTTTTTCACATTTTTATATTTTTTTACTTACTCTGGTAGATTTGAAATCCCGGCCCCTTGGACTGAAACACGATTGGAGTGAAGGCTTAGACGTCTCCGCCACGTCACGCGTGTAAGGCAAGGCCTCTAAGACATTACTTGTATTGAATCTGCTAAAGGCACAATCCATTATTCTCAAGTTCTAATTCAACGCTATCGCTATTTAAATACAGGCAACAGAAATTTGGGCACGAGTCGTGTAAATTTTTAACACGCAGCGTTAAGATTTTGTAAATCTAAACGTTCATTTAGAAATCCCACACGGCATGTGTGGCAACCAGTTTGCTAAAAGAAAAATATAAGAATTCAGTACTGATTTAGAGCTACATTTTTCGTTTAGAATTTCCACACGCGCATGTAGCATTTCAATATCTAAACGTCAATGTTGAAAACCTAAACGTCCGTGTGGTAATTAGATTGCTGCATAAAAAATTTAGAAATATTAACGGAAAAAGGCTGATTTTCAAATGTCGTGTAGACTTTGCTTTTGTACACGCAGCATTTAACTTTTCTACATTTGCATTTAGATTTTTAATTCCTACACGTCGCGTGTAGCTTTTCCACACGTCCGTGTGGCTTTCGAAATTCTACACGCAGCGTGTGCATTTTAACAGGGCGAAATAAGTTGCGTTTAGGTTTGAAGTTTTTACACGCGCCGTGTAGCCAATTTTGTTTTCTCTGTGTACTTTCCAGTGAAATGGTCAGAATATCTTCCCCGATCATCATCACACGCCCAACATTTATCATGTTCTGGGTAATTTTTATCATCGATCTCTAGTTCTTGGATTGGTTTTGCAGTTGTTTTCTAGCATTCTTGATACAGGCGTATTGTGGGTTTTCTTAGGAGGTTCACAAAACTCCGCCATGCAGTCAGCGCCTATATAAATAAAATACAGAAACGTCTAAACTGTTTTTTTTTATTATTTATTATAAGCTTAACTTACCTTCATATACCCATTTTTCATTTAATGGAGGGTTATAAATATGCACGACATAAAATGAAGCTGCGCATGTTGTGTGCTTTTGTGATTTGGTGGTGGATAAGCAGTTAGGTCCATTCACTGCATTGGAATAATTCTCCAAGGCATGGCCTCGACATTTGCATATATCGTAACAGGTGGTGGTATTTTTTTATGATGATTTGTGAACGTTGTTTTGGTGTTGGGCTTTGGATAAACAGCCGCTACTTTTCCACATTCTTTGAAATCATGTGTTTTATTATCGGAAGCATAGCATTGCAAGCAATTATGACAAAACACATGTTGATGAGCGTTGGAGTACTGAGATGTGCATAATGCTGCCATGCTTGTTATGTATGCATAGTGTAGAAGATCTTTTGCCTCGATATTAATCCTGAGCAAGCTTATATGGTACAACCGTCGATCCTTAGACCTTATAGTTGGGCCAACAAAATATTCATTTTTAGGAGTACCGTCAATTTCATAGACATTGATACTATAGTCCGGGTTATTTTTTTCAAAAGTTTCAATTCCTTTTTTGGTGATGGGAAATTGTATATCTTTAAAGTTGAGTCCCCGTCCTTTATATACTCTAAAATCCTGCGCTATATCGAATATTTTGTAGTATGAAGTGTTTTTTAATCTTTTTCTTACTGGTTCCGATTCCATTGCATTTTCATTGTAGAAATTAGCGATTGAAGCTAGTATACACCATTTAAAGCAATATTTATCATTATTTTTAACGTTAATGACTGCATTCCGTTTCATAAGTTTTACAGGCATAGGTACATAGCCACTGGCGGGAACGTGTTCCAACTTAACGGTTGTAACTTCGAAATGATTAAAGCATTTTATCGCCTATCCGCTATTCTTTTCTTGAAACTTATCGCTTTGGGTGGTTAAATATTCGAATGCATTCTCAAGAAGTTCGTCAATAGATTCTTCTTCATAGAGAGAGAGAGGTTTAAAACCTGTTAAAAAATGTTTCTGTGATTCCACAGTTGTTCCGTCATCAACTTGCTTAACATAAGAGCTGTAAACTTTAAAATTTATCTTAATGGATCTATATTCACTACGACACAAACGAATAACTTGCAGAATAACGCTTTTACTCATATTGAAAAACTGTCTTAGATCAATTGAGTCCGGGCTATTGCTTAATATGAAGTAAGACTTTATCGGCATCTGAGTATGGGGCGATATCAATATAATATAACCATTTCTCTTCAATCTCTGCCTCTTTGTGAATGCCAGTCCTTAAATGTTTATTAGGTCAAGATTGCACGTATTTCACATTGAATTTCATGATTTTCACCCCTCCATGGTGGTTGATTGAATAAAGAATTCCATATGGGCATTTCCACAGAAAGGTCCACCAAGATCGACAAAACAGTTTTTTAAAAAATTATTTTTCTTAACATGACATGAAAAACAAAAATTAAAATAAATAACATAATTCATTTAAAGCCTTTCTGATTCCATTTAAAAAAAAAAACGGCCTGAATACTAAGGATTAGTCAATTTCATTGTCAGCTTGTTTTAATATGTCGCGTGCTAAATGTCGCGTTCTTCATAATATTAAAGCTTATAAAAACAAAGCTAATGTAAATAACTGAATATAATTGCACGGAATAAAAAGCTGCATTATTCACCTTTATTTAGGAGTTAACTGCTTTAAAATTGTTGTTTACTATTCCCAGATATATGAATTTTATTAGATGCAGCCGAAAACGACTTCCATTTTTGTCGCGTGATAAATCACATAACTTTTTCAATTCATATTTTAATCGTCAAATCGACTGAACCTATCTTTTGCACTAAATATACTGCTACCAAAACTCTACCAAAAAATAAAAACAAACAAAAAATATTTTTTTGTTTTCTATATTTTTTTGCACTTTAAAGTCGTACGAATGTCGCGTTCGCGACTGTGGAAATACCCATATGCGGTTAGCTCCTTTTAGAATTTCTTACTGTTCATCATTATTTTGTCGTCTCTGACATATGGTTGAGCTTCCAGAGTCAGCTCTAATTCGATCATATGCATTTCAATATATGATTCGCTAGCCATAAAGTCAATTATAATTTTTTACTTTACTTAACTGACTGTGCTCAGGGAAAGTGGGGTGGGTCTTTTGCCACCTAGAAAGTTGCCGTATAACATAACTAAAAATAGTAGACAGAAAGAAGGAAGGAAGCGGACTGCCTATATGGGCTAATCCGAAAATTTTTAAACCAAGGGTTGAAATTTAAAGTTGTCCAAAATCCAAATGTTTGTTAATGGAATAATAGGGTACATATTCAAGCTTCAAAATATGTAAGCCATAGTGTTCTACGGTGGTTTGTCTGCTCTTGGCAGAGGCATACCTACACCTTCCTCTTGCTTCTATTATTTCTTGAAAGAAAAGGGTTTTTTTATTGGTCACAAAAATGGTAAAAACAGTCGTTATAGTACTTTCCGCTTAGCAAAACTTAAAGTTTGTTTAATTTCCTTTAATTTAAGGTACTCATTATATTTGTAGGATATCAAATATATATTAAAAATTTAAACTAAAAATCGATTTACTGTGTGTAACGTCCGCAACGGAAAATTGGGTCTTTTTAATTTAGCAGAATGAATTTTAATAATTCGGTTATCCAAACTTACTTTATAAACAGAGTTTTTATGCCCTTTAAACTGATGAAAAAAATATACCTTTATTACACATATTTTTGAAAAAAGTTAATGTGAAAATGTGTAACGTCCGCAACGGCAAGAAAATGCTAAACATTTTTTTTTTTTATTTGAGGTGGAAATAGGTGTTAATAATGGATTATTGCCTGCTGAGTCTGAATCTGGGCTCTAAATTGCTCTAGGTTGTCGAGAATCCGAAAAACATAACCTCAAAGTAACAAAAAGTGTGTTTAAATAATAATAATTTTAATAATTGATAAATATCGATAAAAATCGGTATTTCCAACATCGGAAAATGAAAACCCAAATGAATTCGAGTTTTAACATTACAAACTGAATTTCAAGCCAATCGGATGAAAAATCATTTTTTTGCAAGCAGAATTTTACGGAAATTTTCCTCGTGGGCGGATTTTTCAAAATCTGGAAAACATGTGTCAAACTATTTCGCGTACTAAGCTTACAAACCCAGTTTCAAGTCAATCGGATGAAAAAAAAATTTTTTTTATACTATTTGGGTCAATGGAAAAAGTGTAACGTCCGCAACGTAACGTCCGCAACAGCACAAAAATTAAGATATTTTAATAACGGGACCACTTATCATTCTTTTGAAAGCTGGGTTGAATTGGTCATATATTCTACTAAATTTTTTGTCATTAGACTTTTTTTGGTTTATTATGCAAAATTCGCTAAAAAGTGTGGAAATGCACATAAGCCTCAAATCGACTTCCATTTTTTGTAACGTCCGCAACGGAACTTTAAACAAGCATAACTTTTTTTCAAAAACAGATAGCCTATTATCTTAAATTAGGTTTGAAAGTACTCCCAAAGAACTGCATTTTGCACCAAAGGTATTTCAAATATACCAAAGTGGACGCCAGCTGTGTCAATTTTAAGAAGCAAATTTGCGTACAAATGTAACGTCCGCAACGCAGGATTAGCCTATATGCAGATGCAACCTGTAAAGACTATTGATAATTTATGTCTTTACCCTTTCAATAATGCAGCTTATACTTCAGGTACCCATGAAAGCGCGAATACGCCAGATCCCTGTGCTAGATGTTTTGGTTGCGGATTGTATTTAATTGAGAGTGGTTTGGGTATATGTAAGGTTCTTAGGGATCGGGTTGACTTACAACCTATGCCGTACTTACAGAAACAGTTGACTCCAACGTCGTCGACGTCCTGCAGACCGATGTTGTTGCACTGTGAGAACTATAAACCGAAACTTGGATCCACTTTAGGCAAATGCCGAATATACATAACATACCAATTGCAATTTATATTCAAAATTAAAGGGATTACGTACTCACTTACAACTAAATTATATATAATATAAAATTAGATGTTCAATATTGCACTTGTATAAAAAAACGATTTTCTTTATTGCAAAATATCGAATAACTCATGTGAAAGATTTACATTGAATATATTAAGACTCTAATATAAACGATCTGTGCTGTTTGGCTGATCAAGTAAAACTCCGATGGCTGGACTGTCGTTGACGCTTAGCAAACCTCGGTTTTGTGCTTTTTGAGAATGAAGTTCTTAAAAAGCTTCTTCTCTCTTTTCTCTTTTCAAGAGTGTATTTGGCACCATTGCCAGCAAATAGAGCCCAACGACAGAAGCCGTATACATTTATTAGTGATGGCTCGGCGATTCAAGCCTCGCGACCTGCTAATCCGAGCCAGGACAGGTGATGCATACACATCTTGCACGCCCCCGAAGGGGGAGTTGTGCGGCTAGTACTAATGCTAGGGCTTATAGTAATAGTGACTATGAGGACCCGCACAGTGGGCCGCAGTTTTGGTTACTAAATAGAACAAAGGCGACTGGGGACAGGCGCTCTGGCGTTACGTTAATACAATTTGGAATTTACAAGAATTTTAAATTTTTGAAATTTACAAGAATATGCAAAAATTAGAAAATTAGAAAATTTCTGAGTTTAAATTATGAATTAGAAAATGAATACTAATTTCTGATGATGTAGAAAATTGGAAAATTAAATACTGATGATTGGTAATTTTCTGACAATTTTTGGCGTGTTCAAATGATGATCCGGGTGTGGGGTCATTCTTTGGTGTTGGCTCGGAGGCACTGGGGTCGAGTAGACTTTGCGCTGCGTCGGCCCTTTGTTCTTGGTTGATGCCAATTATGGGGAAGGAGTCGTATTTATGCCTTTCTTCGTTAGAATTGTTATTGCTACTGGGAATACTTTAAAAGTTTTGAATTCCAATGCTTAAGTTTAGGGTTATAGGTTTTGCATGGTTGATATTTTAAATTTGTTGTCATGCGTGATTTTATGACTGTTCTGATGGATTGATGGATTATGAGGAATGTATGAAGTCTGCGTGGGGGTTGGTGGAGTGGTGGTGGAGTATGAATATGTGACTATATAGGTATGAATTTAAAAAGGTTTCACTGTTAAATAGACAATCCAAGAGGGTGCTTTCTTTAAGAGCTAGCTGAGATTCAGGCGCAAAGCTATCAGGAAGTCTCACAGGTAATTTGTAAGATCAGGATGAGCAGTACCATCGTTCGGGAAAGGATTGGGAAGATTTTCGAACAGTCAGTAGCCCTTACGTGCCACAATAGCAATCTGGGACAAATATGTCATTTAATTCTATAAAACCCTAAGTTCTGTAGCTAGCGCAGCTCTAGCGTATTGTTAAAGCGAAGAGTTTGCGATTCTGGCGCTAGCGGAACCCTACCGAAAAGTAGTAACTACATGTTATTAGTAGCGTAGCTAGCTACCGCAGTAACTACGTGTTATCGGTTGCGTAGCTACCTTCTGCAGTAACTACTAGTAATCTGTAAGGTAATATGGCCAAAAATGTTACACAATTCATTTCATTTCAATAATAATTAATGATTATTTAATTTATATATTAAAAAAAAAATCATTTTTTACTTACATACTTTATTATGCGTTTCTTTTTAATAGAAAAAGCATCGCGAAGCTGCTCCCCAGCAGTTTGTTTCCCTTGGAATGGAACGGACGCAGAAAAATTGTTATAAAAATTGTGAGCATTTAAATTAATTACAAGTAAAGGTAGTTTATATTTACATGGAAAACATCGTTACTTTGCTTTATGAAATTTTTTTTTTTATCAAGCTTAAATAATTCAGAAAAATTGTCTGCTTATAGGAAAAATCTCACAAAATTATAGTTAATATAACACAAATGAATGAATGAATAAATATACACTTTTAATGAGCACGGTTGTAAGTTTGAATTTGTACTGACTCACTCTGGCGAATGCGTTCTCTTTTATTAAGATTTGTTCCTTATATCCATTCTAATCTAACAATGTGTGAGTAAGACACTAAGATTTGTATATAAATGATCCGCGTTGTTCACAAGGGATGATTCCCACGCGATACGAGTCAAGTGGTTTCACGACGGGTCGACCCTTTCAAGTGGTGTCTCGGTTTATATTAATATAATTACAAAAAGTGACATATTTATGACATAGGCTGAGTTAACTAGATATGAGATTAAAACTACGTGTGGGCCGAGTTGAACATCATGTTAAAGTTTTAACAATTTGTCTGCTCTAATTTAACACATTTTGAGTTTCTAGATATCTGGATCAAGTATAGACCAAAAACAATTTTTTGATTTGATTTTGAATAGAGGACATACATATTAATTCATTGTAAATATAAAATTGGTTACGCAGCCATTTAATTTTGTTTGATTAGAATACATTTTCAAGGTAAATAAATGTTTAATAAATGTAAAAAAGAGTAAATAATGTTTACATGTAAATCTGTGAAATCATTAGTCTGTTATTTTAAAGCCGCGTACAAATTCTTTACATCTTTGAGGCCCTTTTATTTTGTAATCCAAGAGATGTAGTAGAAGGGCTATCATTTGTTGCTTAAAAAACAACATTATTTTTAAAACACAACAGAAGGCATATGTTTACTTAAAAAAAATAAAAAATTTTTCCGTTAATGCCTTCGTCCATCTTCTGCAACTCCTCTTTCGTCTGAAAAGGAAACTTCAAAGTCAATGGCAGCTCCTCTTTTTGATGACCTTTTGGTCAGCCAATGGCTTCAATGCTTGTTGAAGTTGGCCTTTAAATAAACATAAAAACTTGAACTTTCGTCTCCAGCTGAACAGACTCCATGCTCTTTGAAATATAATACAAAAAAGAAGAGGTATTAAAGCAAATCATCTATACTCATTAATCTGTAGGCCCGACTGACTGACGTATTATCAACCCACAGCCTAAACAGCTTATACTACAGGTTTTAGATTTGGCATAGACCTTCGTTAAGTTATGCACCGACGAACTGTTCTGATTGGTTTGGACGGATCTATCTTATTTTGGGAATGGCTTCTGGTGTTTCCAGCACTATTCCAAGAGCTGCATTTAGTTTTTCTACATGAATATCCATATCGGACGGACTTTGGATCCTATCAATTGGTATTGATCTAATGTTTCTCATGTTTCTCGATTCTATTAAAGTTGTGGATAATTTTTGGATCTTGATGCTCGAGGCGGAACCGCCACAAGCGTTGATTTTGGATTCTTCGTCTTATCCTAAAGTGATCAGACGTAAAATCTTTAAGGGTTTCGCACCCAAGGCCTATATCTACAGGGAGTTCTTTTGAACATATAAAATAATCAATAGACATGTGTCTATTGGAGGGATTGGAATTTGGGCGGCTTGGCTCCTTGTCGGAAACAGTTGGGTTGCCTCCGCCCGTTAACATCAATGTGTTCGGGACTATGTATGGGCACATGCCAGCTGGGATGCTTGGCACTTAGGTCACAGCCAACTACAACCTTGCCACAACTATTTTAGTGAACATACCGCTATTGTTATCTTCAACAGATCGTTGCTTCCACTGGGATACCGACCCCACTACACGATATTCTGCCCTTGTGTAATCCGATCGAGGGCATTATCCCTGTTATGCCCCATCCTGGCGGATATAGGGTAAAATACTTTAATAAAAGTTGTTTGGAACAGAAGGAGGCATGAGCTCTCAATGAAAAAACTGGGAGGATTTTGCAGAGTTCATCAAAGCTATAATAATTACAGAAAAAATATTATACTAGAAGACTTTTAAGTTTAAAATATAAATAGGGAGAAAATTGTTAAATCCATTATAATTATATTATGTTACAATAGGAGGCTAACGGTAAATTAACCAAGCAAAACTGGAAAATAGACTACTAAACTAACTAACTAACTAGGCCAGGGTATTGCTTGAGTTGAGTTAAACTAGGGGTCATAGGAGGGGGTCATTCGGACGTTTATATGGCGGACGGCTATATGGGAGTTTTGGGTCTGCTAGCGTCCGTGTACGAGATTTCTATCGCTGCGGCTTCTATGTAACGCAAGGGACTAATGTTAATGCGTTTGAACTTTATACCGTTCTTAACTCAAATTGCGACTGATGTGCCAGGATCGGTGACCTGGCGCTGGGCATGTCTAGTATGAGTGGCTAGAACTGTTTAGCGAAAAAACTGATGGTGGTTCAGAGTGGGGTTATGCCTACGGCCAAGACGATGCTCAGCTATGAGCATGACGTCTGGCTTATGAAGGCTAATAAATTGGTCAAATTCGTGTCTTTTTTGAAGGCACACGATGGAATTGACATTTTGAAAAATGATTTTTAGGTGGGTCATTTTAATTTTGGGCAAGGATGAAAAGGAAATCCAACACTAGGGCTTGTTTTTGTTGTTTGGCAGCAGCATCACTTGCGTTGGAGACCGCTGGGTGTTTTTTAAAGGCGCTTTGCATCGCCTCAAAACAAGTGAAAATGTTTTTGCCAAAAGCATCGACGGCCATACTATTGAAGTTCTCGAACGAGAATGCATTGTTTTGTGCCTTGGGCATAACCTTTGGCGGTTCGCTCAGTCTGTTGGCCATGTATTGGCCCAGCTGAGGGTTGCTAATTACCAAGTTTTGGGGAAGCTGGGGTTGCTTCTAAGCTTGGGTTTGGGGTACCGGTTGGCGTTTGTTAAAAAGGGCCGAGAAGGTCTGACCGTTTTTAATTAGAGAATTTTGGCATAACGACATATCTCCGACGACATATCTCCGCCCAGTACATTTTGCCGGTACACGCTGCATCGCGTCACATGTATGTATGTATGTATGTGTGTACATACCCATACTTTATATGGCGCTTTACTCACACCATTCTCACCATACATACATACTTGAAGAATTATTGCATTTTTTTATTTAAATATTGATATAAGGTGTGTACTTACTCAACAAGTACATCATTGAAGATTTTTTTGTATCAGTATTTTGATTGTTTTGGCACAGATTTTTTATTTCACTCATGGCAATTAGTTTTTCCATTTCATGGTCTGCGATCCATGATTGTGCACCATATTTTCCAATTTGGAATGAGCTCGAGCTTGATCTGAGGTCAAATACACTCTGGCTTTACACCTTTTAACGCGGCACACATATGAGGTATCTCCACTCTTCAATTGTTTGTTTTTAACATAAATTTGTTGCTCGCTCAGCCAAAACAACAATAAGGAGCCTGCACGGCTTCCTTCTCTGAGCTCGAATTTAATATTTTCACTGTCCATTTTCACTACCGAACGCAATTGATATACAAATTCAAATGATAGCAATCGCAGCTTAGCGGAATACAATCAGAAGTGGACATCGAAATAACAGCAAACGCTTCTCTTTTCTGCTTTATTTAATTTGCCTCACACATGTAAAACTTTTCTGCATTTCGTTTGCATCAGCCAGGCGCGAGCACACACTCACAAACAAAAATTTGATTTAGAATACAAAAGCACCAAAGACAAAGAATAAGAACCGATTAGAAAAAGAGAAAAAAGTGAGAAATTTCGTTTTGGCGCGTGCTAGTTTTGGTTTGTATAGCACAGTGGTTAAGAGAGATATTTTTTTGAAAACATTTTCATTGCAAATGAGTAAAGGGTTACCGGGTATATAACAATCAGGCTTTCTTTCTTACTTGCTATAACAATAATTATTTATAACCTGTTATATGCTTTGTATATAAATATACACTTTTAAATGAGCACGGTTGTAAGTTTTGATTTGTACTGACTCACTCTGGCGAGTGAGTTCTCTTTTATTTAGAATTATTTCTTATTTCTATTCTTATCTAACAATGTGCGTGTAAAAACACAAAGATGTGTATGTAAGTTGGCTGCGTTGGTCACAAGAGTGGTGCGCATGCGTATGTGATAAGAATACATATTGTCACACACGAAGCATATTTAGTCAGCTGCCGGATGGTGGCGCACTTCAAATAAACAACCCTTGTCAAACCGTAATTAAATCTAATGTTAGAAATGACTTATTTATAACATAGGCTGAGATAACTAAATATGAGATTAAAACTACGAGTGGGCCGAGTTGAACATCATGTTAAAGTTTTAACATTTCCAGGGGCCAAAAAATGCGATAGCCACTCATCCAGTATATGTCAACGTTTGGATCGTGGTCGAGTCCTATGTTCAAGTTTTAAACATTCTCAGGGTCCCTAAAATGCGACAGCCATTCATCCAGCTTGTGCCCCACTTTTCCGTAAGAAACATGGACTCTATTTAAACGTCTAAGCTGGTGCTTCAGTTCCTTAAGATTGTTGAATGCGAACCCATTTGATGTTGCTCTCAACACTTTGGCTTCGACTGCGTCTTTGGTCGTTTGGATGTTTTTCCTTGCCTGTAAAATAGAAAAGAATTTTCGAAAGTGAATGGCTCTAAAAGCCCCAATGGTCTTTGCCCGCATTGTAGTCCTGCGGTGTCCGTCCGTTTTGACACTGTTGACTGTCCAGAGCCACCGTTGCACAGTGGGTCGAATTCCCAAATAATTGGCATAAAGTCGTGTGTTGCAGATATCGAGTTGAAACTTGGTACTTTTAATAGATATAACACCTATAATATTTAAACGAAATGTTAAGTTAATTTGACCACGCCTTCCCCGACCGCCCTCATATGGCAACACTGCGTATACGTAATCTGAAAACAAAGTTTTGAGAACTGTGAATAAAATGTTAGAGTTTAAATTAAAAATGAATTTCCAGTAATTTATAGTCAAATTTTAAGCGTACATTCCTTTAGTTGGCCAAATATCTGGTTTTTAAAAGCGGTAGAGTTGCCGTCCATACGTCCAGCAGCGTTGCATGACAGAGTTTAAGCTCATTTTCAAGTTTAAAGCACCGCAAAAGCCGCAAAAAGCCGCAGACAGGATAATTATAATCTTTTAATACACACTTTCTACTTTATTTTGACATATATTACAAAACACACAAACACGCACAAGGTTAGTTTTGCTCCACAGAAGACTTGCACTTTTCTTAAGTTTTCTCTGTTTAGGGACCACACGAAACAACACAATTTAAAGCAACATATTGAATATTATCAAGAAATGCTTCCATTTATTTATTCTACATACCCTGGCCTTTATTATCCATATTTTGGCAAAAATTTTTGTGCAACTTTACACCACGTGCAAGTCCTCAAAGTTAACAAATAGTTGTCGCCAATTTTATCGCAACAATCACTGCACTCATCACCTGACTTCGATAATCGATAACAATTTCAGGGTTGCAAAACTATCGAAAATATTACTCGATTCTTTGTACATAGACTATGTATTTTTAAGGTGTATTATTAAAAATGAGTTTTGTTTCCATGAAATTTTCGACTTTATGCCAATTATTTGGGAATTCGACCCACAGTGCGTTGGTTAGATTGCGATTCATGCCTCTGTACGGCGATTTGATGCTTAATCTTGCTCAAGCGCAAAGCCGTGGTATCCTCTACCGTCCGCTCTAATATGGGGATTGGCTCTTCCTTGAAGCCGTCCCTTTTCAGACTTTCGTATTCCTGAGCATCTTCTAATTGGTAGTCAAATTCAGAATCTCCCGTCTTACCGCACAGCTCCATATTAGACAGCAACTCCAGACTAAACGAACTGCGTGCTGGCATAGCCCTTCCGTGTGTGGGCATCTTCTTTCTTTGCGTTGTCCTTGTCGTCGTGTGCCTGTTGGTCAGAACTTCCCGCCAGCTCTTCACGGGCCTGAAGGACATCCTTGACCTTCTTCTCCATGGTGGTCTCGCTCTGAGAACAATCCACCTCCATTACTTGCCCTTTGAGCTGATCTGCATATTGACCGAGTTGGTTGCCCTCATTTTTGCCATGTACAGGCTGATCCAGTTGTAGGATCTCGGTTTGCTGGCCGCACGCATTCTTTGGTATCCTCTGACTCAGGCAGAATTGTTGAAGGTACCTGCTGGGCAATATTAGCAGCATCTGCCGCTCGCTGATGGTCTTTACACACCCGCCTCGGGGTGACTGCTGGTTCCAGATGTGGTTTTCCGACTTTCCCTTCTGGAAATCGTTTCCAGCTTTCATCTTCATTTGTCTTACATATACGGTCCCAAGCAGTAGTATAGTAAGACGGTTCTTGCATCAGTGAGGAAGTAAGTGAACTTCTTGCTTCCCCTTTTAGACACTGCACATTGGGCGGAATGGCTGTTTTTTTGGCAAAAACCCTAATTTTTTTTTTTTAATTTTTATGGTTATAATATTTTTTTTCATTGAGCAATTGTCCCTCTTCATCGAAAATATTTAACTTAAATTTTATTACACAACCGTTGTTTAACACCAGCCCTTCAAAGTCAGCTGACTTTGCCACGCTGTATCTGCAAGCGGTCTGATTACAAAATTTGTAAATATTTGACAGTCTCCCATTTTTAAACAGTTTGACGGATTGAAATAACTTAAAATGGAAAATAAACGTGAAGGTGTGTAGAAAAGAGTTGTATATGTGTTAAATTATATAGCTTTTGTTTCGTTATGTTTTCTATGTTATACATAAATCATAAATTTTACGAATCTAACCTCAATATAGTTGTGTTTCGTGGAGCATATCTAGCAAGATACAGCAGGATTCAAAAAAGTGCATTTGTGGTAGTATGCGATATTATGTATATATTTATGTAGAGTTTAAGACATAAGCGGATTTTTGCGGTTTTTCGATATATTTCAATAAGTGTGAGCGAGGTTTCTATTCGTCGTGCGATTTGCTGGAAGTTCGCTTGGAAATGCGTTGCAACATCAATGCCACTTTCGACTGATGAAAATGCTTTAATGGACATTAAAATGAAAGTAAAGATTTTTTTTGTCAAAGTCAAGAGACTTGTGAATAAAGGCCAAAGAAATGTTCGACGGGTTAAGGATCAAAATGTTTGCTGGCTTCCATTAGATATAACATTTGGTTCAAAAAAGGATAGTTGTGGCAATAAAGGTGGGAAACCACCTCTATCATATGAAAAAGGAAGTTCTCGTCAAAAAAGAATATTGGTTTCCAAACTGATCTCCTTATTCGTGCAGCGTCTAAGTCTGCTAAGAAGACAAACGATAATACAATACCATTATAAAACGAGAGCGTAAGTTAAGTTCGGCTCTAATTTGATGTCGATATCTTAAAAAATGTGGAAATTATTCAATATTTTTTATTGTGGGGGCGGGAGTGGGCGTGGCAAAAATTTGAAATAAACTTGATCTGTATGGTGGCTCTGGCTCTTCTAGTCTCTGATATCTAGGTGTTCATACAGACGGACGGACAAGTCTATATCGACTCGGCTGTTGATGCTGATCAAGAATATATATACTTTATATGGTCGGAAATGATTCCTTCTGCAGTAGTATACCGTGTTTCTTTACGAGTAACGGGTATAATGAATAAAAACATAAAAGTGATGCAATTTTTACATTAATAGTTTTGTAATATTGATGCATATTTTAATGAAAATAACTTCTGTTTTTGACAATAGATTTCCAATTATTCATTCTTTTTAGAAAATAATTTATAATATATTAACTTTAAAGAAAAAATTATAAAAATAAAATGATGTTTCGATTTGTCATGCAATTTCATATTTAATGCAGTTCTATTATGTGGGCGGCGGGCACGGTATCTCGCAGCGCTAAACAAAAAAAATCAAAATTCACAAATAATATGAGCAGCAAATTCCCAAAGTTTCAAGTTTCTAGCTTCAAAATTGGAGTTGTTGCCAAAAAATCGGTCTTTCCGCCCACTGTGCACTGGTTTAAGTAATGCATCATGATGGCATCCCCGAAGTCTGCTCTCTCGTGGATTGCCTGCTTAAACCATCCATAAAACGTTGCCCAATCTTTACGTTTTCCACTAAATGTCGGCATTTGTATTTCTGGTGCAGCTGGTAGAGGTGGTAGTGCTGCTGAAGTTGAAACTGCCCTTACATCCTTTGATTTTTGAATGCGCTGCTTTCTCAGATCCAACATTTCCATCATAGTCATGGCCTCAATTCTCAGATTGAGAATCTTATCATTAAAATCGGTTTGATTAAACAGAGTCCTTTGCTGAGTATGCGTTTCCTCCAACGCCGTCAACATAACTTCAATTATGGATTTATGCTTAATTATTTCATCAGTGTAAAAATCCATGAAGCGTTTACTAGCTTCTTCAATAGCTTGAGTTAGTTTCCCTGCAAGTGAGTCCAATAGTTTCGCCAATTCATCTATTGGCCTTGCAGAGCCAAAGCTGTCCGCTTCGGTAGCATGTGTGGGCGTCGTGTACCGCAGCACATCATTTCCTTCTGATGGCCCGGCGTCCTGCATGGCGTGGTCACTCATCTTGACCTTTAAAACTGCCTCCTCATAAGGCTTGATTTGCGCCATGGTTATGTCGAATATTCCCATATTCGCACCCACTTCACGGATTTCGATGAACCAAAAATGTGTAGCGCTTACAACAGTTTTCGCGAAGATCGAAAATCCTGCTCGAAGGACCAAAAAAAGTATATAAATTTGTTTCGCGTTTGATTTTTGTTTTTAATTAGGTCACCAAGTAGACCCTGTTGTATTCATTTACAGTTTTTAATTAAAAAACCACAGATTCCGTTGTCCTCAGCCATGGAAAACGCTTAACACAGCACGGACCTACCAATCCTTCAAGTAGATCCGGCTCGAAAGACCAAAAATGTATATAAATACACAATTTTGGTGAGC